>JANTPZ010077396.1:706-22241 GCA_025593235.1 Vachellia pachyceras | reverse complement strand
TGACTTGGAATGAGTATTTTCCCTGTCTATGACTTTTGGAGTAGTCTGCATTTGAGGGAAGAATTATGGAGATCATTAGTTGCCATGAACAAATTTCTAGGCTGGCTCAATTGGGTCTTGTATCCGGATAAGCATTTTCTCTTATGTTCATGACCTTGGACATGGACTACGAGAGGCGGATGACAGGAATCGAGTTATGGTGGATGATATGAACAACGAGCTTTCACGACGGGGGGCGGCGGGGCGCAGGGGGTCTTCCTCTCTTCTTCCTTTCTGTATGGTGATGACTGATGAGCTTTCCTGATAAGATGATCAACATTTCAAAGTAGCTGGCCAAACCAACTAATCTCATGCCCAATTCTGCTCCTCAATCAGATTCTCGTCTTATCTCTTAATTTCAAAGGTCATCGGCATGGCATCCTTGGATGAATTGGAGGACAATCAGTCAATTACCTCTGAACTGGGATATGAGTGGGAATGAGGGTACGTGTTTGCATCGAAAGTATGTATTTTTTATATGTTTATTTTTGATGAAATGAACACATGCTTCGTGGGATCCACCTTTCGAATAGGACCTTCTACTTAAAGTTACATCTCTCCTAATCCACCATCATGTGCTTTTCGTCTTCTGGGTTAACGGAAGCAGGTCCCTGGGGTACTTGTTTAACAGCTGATGCCTTGAATCTTTTCATGTCAAACAGCTATTCAGGATTGCAAGACAATTCCCTGGATTCACGAACCATGGCCCCAAAATCTGGTTAATTGTCTGTTGTCTTTTATGCACTAGTATAAATTATATGAGATTCCTTTTATTTAGACTTCTTTCGCCTTAATTAGCCCACTTGGTTTTGTTCAAACATGCCTTTAGATCCTCCGCATTTATAATTTAGTGCACACGGGGTTTCAAAAAAGAAATGAAAAGTTGATATTTTTATCAAAGGTAAAATTATCTTTTTACTAAAGGATGCTTGAGAAACAGTAAGTTTGACAAAAAAATTCAGTAAAACACAATTAAATTGGATTTTTTTTTAAATCATACTGATTACCTTTTTGTCTGTATTGAAAAGCGTGGAAATTTTTTTATTAAAAAAGTGTGCAAAATTAAAAGAATATAAAAATAAAATAGCACATAACCCAACTAATGATCTTGTAAAAGAAACTGCAATGTGTTGTACTTCGTATGTATGAATAGTGCCTTTTTAAAAAAAAAATTATATTTGGTGATGAATCCCACAAATTCAATCTCATTTCTCTATTATCATTTACATTCCCATTTTAAAGTTCATTTCAAATAGATCAAAAAGATTCAATTTGTTACTGTGCTATTAAGTGACTAATTAAGTGACTAATAAAAAAGTATAATTCTGCCAATTAAGTGACTAATTACTTAAAAAAGAAAAAAGAATACAAGGGAAAGAAAGCACTAACTCTGTCACTGTGCTATGAAGAGAAATTTGCGGGAAGAGAAGAAAGAAAATGACCACCATCAGTAAAGTAATACATTTTACACTGGAAAGAGCACTTTGGTGGTCTCAAAAACGGTCGCATGTTTCTTTTCTTTCGGTGAAAGTAGCATAATAGAAACGCACAGTCCATAAAGTAGCATCAGCATCTAAAGATGAGAAAAGAGCCAAAAACCCAAAAGCAGAATAGAATTGAGGACTCCAGATGTATCCTAGTCACTAATCAACTGAGGCATTTGCAGAAACGAAATATGCTACAGAGAACAAGGCATGAACGAAGCACACAACCCCTCCAATGGACAGAAAATGATGGTGTGAGAAACCACACGAATCCCTTGACTTGTTGTTCGACAAAGCCCCTATCACCAGCAAGAACATTCCAGCAGCCATCACAATCCTAATCCACACATAGAATAGAAAGAAAACAGGATAGATTTACTTAGTATGATGTAATAATATGGTTTTGATCCCTAAAACCAGTAGGAGGAGCGGTGCATACCAAGTTAGAATGAGGCAAGCCACTGAGAGTTGTCTATTGGGAGGAGCCTTTGCAAACTCTTGTTGAGAACAAACGCAGTTGCAGCCACCAAGCAGATTGGCTATGACATGGGCAATGGCCAAAAGTGCTGCTGCACCTAACCCCAGCAGGAAATCCTCATGGCTTGGTTCTCTGCACTCGAATATCCACAATTTCAAGTGCTTAACCTGCTTGTTCAAAACATCTCAGGAATTTTTTAGTGATACACTTGGCTTCATTAGAGATGTACTTTGATGTTGTGTTTATGGTTTTTCTGTCTTTCTTGCAGTTTGTAAAAACAGAGGGAGCTTCAACAAGCATACCTTGTTTTGTTCAATTTCAGCTCGGATGCCAAGATATCCAGCTGCGCCATCCATGACTACGATCAACAAGCACAGAAAAATGCCTGCCCCTTTTGCCATTTGTGCGAGGAGTTTCTCTGCTTTCTGGCTTGCTTGCTGCTGAGTTGCAACAAAGAGATCTAGAGGGTGGGAAAAAAGAAGTAGCGGGAATATATATATATATATATATGGAGAAAAGAAAAGTGTACAGAATAAAATTGGAAGGGGGTGGGAAAAGTGGGTGAAAGCTGCTTTTATATCCACATCCCACAGCGCAAACTTTAATTTGCTTGTCTTGTTTCTCCTTCTTCAGTCTATGATTCCCTTGATAGAGGAGAGAGTCGGGTATTAAACTATTCACTGTAAACCAGCTCATTCAGTAGTGGCGATAGACATTTACACAAGGGCCCATATATGAAACCTGTGACTAATCTTCTTGTTTCTTTGACTTGTGATGATACAGGACTGACATATCACTTATTTCTGCCATTATAATACCAGAACCATTATGTTACTTGCTATGGCCTTCAAAGTTCAGACATGTGATGTTTCACAAAAGAACAGAAGCTTGATCATACTTGAAGATCAGATTCTCACAAGCGTTTTTTTTTTTGACCTGAACAAGCGTTTTTTTTTTGAATGAGCTCAAATATCAATTTTGCAGAGTTTGTCTATCCCTAACTATTTAACTTTGGGTATTCTACATCCTGTTCTTAGCATTCATCAACTACATTACAACGGATTGAATGTCTCTTTACTCGAGTCAGACCATGATGTTTACGAAGGGGTGGGGGTGGGGGTGGGGGGTTGAATAGAGGGGAAACGTGCGTGTTTGGATTTCAGTTACAAAACTTAAGTTTTATGGTAAAATTTAGGTTTTAATTCAAAAGACAAAGTTATTTTTTGTCAAATCATACAATATTTTCTAATAAATTTTCTCTTTCCTATTTTTTCTATTTTTCTCTTTCTTCTTTCCTATTTATTTTTTGTCTTGAACTCTGTAAAAGTTAATAACTTCTCAAACATAATCACCTTTCAAAAGATGTTACCTTGAAAACAGTAAAAATTATTATCTCAAAAATTATTCTTTAAAATTTAAGTTTCACTTTAAAATCCGTAAAAGTTATTTTAAATGATTTTTCAAACCAACTAGCTGTAAGAATCAGAGGGCAAAGTTCGAGAAAGCATATTATTTATTGAAGTAGACATTAGGAAGCTCGGTCCTTAGTCTAGAGTGTAGGGCAGCCTAGGCGAAGAAAATATAGAGAATTACTTTTACGTGGGTTGAGGTAAATATATGAAGGAGATTATCTCATTTTACAGAAAAATATTGTTGAACGTGTATTTGACTTCTAAAATGTTTTACCAAACACACACAATTGTCTTCCACAACAGAAACACGGATCCTCTTTTACCGTAGCGATAGGCTGAGTCCAAATTTTGTAATAGCACATCCTACGATACTGTAGCATTTGGTGTAACCCCATCACACTCCTTGATGTTTGGAAAATTCCCACCCAACAAAGTTTTTTTTTCTACCCGGTTTTCAGAGTTTCGCCTCGACTAATTCGGACTCGACCCGCATCGCACATTTGGAAATGGTGGGTGAGTCTCCCAATGGTGATTTTTGCATACACAAGGACTCGAACTCGAGACCTTGCTTAAGTTGGAACAAACCACTTACCATTTGATCCAACCAACCGTTGGTCCCTCCCAACAAAGTTAAACTTACGTATCATTGCATTGGCTCCGTTTGTTTTGCCCGTTTGCACAACGGGTGCGCTTACCGAGACACTTTTCCTCTCACATAAACTGCCTCGGAATCTGTGTCCATTTTCTCAACAGGCTATCCAAACGGAGCCATTTTTTGTCATGATTTGCAACTACGTTGTTGCGCGTGGGATGGCTTTGTTGACTTTTTGTTGTGTCTCTTGTTTTCTCCTTTTTTTTTATCCGTCCGGTCTCCGGAGCTTCGCCCCGACTAATCCGGACTCGATCCACGTCGCGCACCCGGGAAAGGTGGAAAGGTCTCCCTTGGTGGTTGCTGCATTCACAAGGCTCGAACTCGAGACCTTACTTAAGCTGGAACAAGACGCTTACCACTTGATAATCCAAAGTAGAAAATAACATCCAAACGAAGTTACTTGGGCCTTCTCATGATGGTATAAGGCCCAGCATGATGAGACTGACATAATTTCCGGGCCGTTCAGAAACCCGGGTCGGAATTAACTGATCGTTAAAAAATGCCCGCATCATGACCCAGCCGATGCGGGTAGGGGAAGTCGCAGTTTTGGAGTCAGCATCCATTAAGTTTTTAAATGATCACAAGAGAGATGCATGAAGAACTGAGCACTCTTGGAAATTGAAGGGGAAAGAACATAACGATTGCAGAACCCTAACTAAGCGTTAAACACCAAAGTAGATAAGCCATAACTCACCCATGGAAGGGGAATCATATAGATTCTGGATTCGTAACAGCAAAACGCACTAACACATGTTCTTTAGTATCCTCCTCCCAGATATAATTGCGCATACACAGTATATCCAGAGCAGGTTCAGAAAGGAAAAAGAGCAGAATCTTGTATTTAATTAAGCACTAAAAGAAGGATGGTTTTCCAAGGAAGCGCGTTCGCAACACGCTCCACCAGCCGTCAGTGAGAGAAGTGTTGCCTCCACAAAGCCATGCATCAACTAAATAAGGATTTTGGAGAAGGGTTATCGGACATCAGCTGCGGTAGAAGAAGCCTCTTCCCAGTTGTGTTGCTCAGCAAAGTTAATTGTTCCACGGAGAACACGCAGAAGCCTTGGGAGTAAAGCCTTGTTTGAGCGACGGGCGAGTTCACCAGCACCTGCAACACCTGGTTGCGATCCAACCTCCCCAAATCCCCGAAGACGTCGCTGTTTTGAACGGAGGAATATTGGGAATGCGAAGCACCACAGTGGGACTGGGAATGTGAATAGGAGGGCATGGATTGGAGAGCACTGAACTGAGCCTGAAGAAATTTGACGTACTTGTACGCCTCCTCCAGCAGCGTGGCCTGGTCCATCTTCTTGTCCCACGGCATCAACCTCTGCAAGCACCGAGTCTTGTCGCTCAGCTTCTGTCGCCGCTGACGTGCCAGGTTGCTCTGAGGGATCACCGGAGAGGACGTTTCACCTACCGGAGCAGAGGCTGTTTTGGTGTTGTGCGAAGGCGCGATGGCCAAGAGGTTGTTGCCGACAGCGGCAGGGTCAGGGCTGTATAGCGCCGGCGGCGGCGGCATGGTGTTGGAAGTGGAAATGAGGGAGTCTAAGCGGGCACGCTTATGGGGGAAGGACTCGATGGAATGGAGTTGAGGGAGAAGGTTGAAGGTTAATGAATCGTAGAAGTTGGAAGGGCAGTGAGTGGAGAAGAAGTCGAAGGGATGAGAAGTGGTCCCAGAGGTGGCAACGTATTCGAAGAGACCTGGCTCAGACTTGGGGACGACAGTCGGCTCCTTCTCACCCGGCTCTTCCATGTGGTCCTCATCAGTGCGAAAGCCCAGGGTGGATTCACCCTGCAGATTCAGAGACAGGGAGTGATCCGATAGGAAGGAGAGACTGGGGAGGCCATTGAAGGCGGCATAGTCAGAGAAGACGGAGGGGTTGAGGCTGTGAATGGACTGAAGTGTGACGCCTGAAAACATCGGGTCCAAGGAGGAGGCGTCATCGGCAGCAGAATAGGCTGAGACAAAGTTATTATCCATGAACTTGTTTTGATTCAAAGGAGACAGAAAGAGTGAGAGGGAGAGTGTGAGGAAGAGGAGGAGAGGAACTGAAGCAACGAGGAATAAATAGAGAGAATGAGGAGAGGAGGTTACGAGAACGAGAGGAGCAGGAGGGGGGTGAGAAGGTCGAGGATGATTGGGTCCGTACAAGGAAGGGTACGTTGAGGTGGCGCAAGGAGGAGGGAGGGACAGGTGTGTGTGTGTTTTTGTCTGCTTCTGGCCGTTTCAGCTCCTTCCCAGGGAAACCGCCTTCGGTCCTTTCGTCTTCTTTTTCATCGGTGTTTATCCTTTACGTGGATCGCAGGATGAGATCGATCTTGATCTGATGGCTGGGGGCAAGAGAACTCCTTAATCCCTACCACCATGCTTTAGGACTTAATGTTATGGTATTAAATTGTAGCCACTGCATATAGATTCTATACCTATTGAGGACTTATTCATTCACTCACTTTTCGCATCATGCATGTGCTTGCATCTGCAGACGTAGGAGGGCATTGCAATGTTGTTGGCTGGATGGATTTCAAATCCCAAATGATTTTCCGGGAAATGCAAGTGTGTGATAGTAATGAAAGAGCTTGTGTGCTTAAATCAAATGCATGAAGGGGAAGACGATTGGGAATTAGTTAGAGAGAGAGGGGTACGAAGAGAAGAGATTAGGAATGAGGAAAGCAAAAGCAGGGTTAAGAATTTTGAAGCAAAAGAGGTACTGTCGGATAAGGCTGAAGCTGATGCAGAGTGATAGTTTTGGCTTAACAGAATCGTGCATGGGAAATGACATACTTAGCCTTCTCATCAAAACCCTCGCAGCAGCAGTCACAATTAGGGGAATGAGAGAGGATGATTCTTAATTAAGCAGATGCAGTTAATGCAATCATTGTGCTCTCCAGACAAAGCTCCGACACAGTGGTGTCAGATGTTTCCGCCATCACCTGTAACACCAACTTCATGCTGCTTCTGCACCATACGTCTCTTCTCTTTCTCTCTGCTTCTTCTCTTTCATCTCAATCTACCATGGCTAGCTGCTCACTCTGTCCCCGTTAGGCTGTGCCTATTCCAACACACTGTCATACAACTTAATATCCAAAATAAAAGTCCATTCCGGGCTTACTCATAAATAAAATTCAATCATATAACAACTACTTCATATCTGAACTCTTGCCATGAGCTTTTACACGATTTTGTTGAAGCTTAACCCAATTTTAATTTGCTTATCTTGCCTTCCCGTTCCTCGTCCCCTGCTATGACTTCATAGAATGACTTTAAACAGATTTTTTTTTTAGATTTCAGTTGTTTTGTAATCTCGGAAATTAAAATGTGAGTGTCACAATCACAACCCTCATTGCCAAGGAAGCTGTTGAGTTAGGAGTGAAACACACACTTGCACGAGGGATAAACTAGGGTTATGCCATTGATCATCACACCCAAAACACTGATTACATGCAACGAATAAGGTTACTGTTTCCTGCCTGATCCAATCATAGAGGCCGAACTCATTAGGAGCTCGAATAACATCAGTATGCAAACTACTACTTTCCTCATGCCCTGTTAGCCTGCTCTTTACGCCGATTCATGTGCTCTCTCAAATCTCTGCTATGCCTTCATTTCCAGAATAATGCACACGTTTCAAGTTTCAACATAGGAGAGGGGGAAAACAAGAAAAAGAAAAGAAGGCTCTGAACTTAGCAAGAGAAAAAACCCAGTGACTGGAATAGACCTTCTTTTTTCTCCCTTCCTTTCATTTCATATTAGATAAGAGTAAAACAATGCCCTAAAACCAAATGAATTACAAATCAAAGGTCAAGCAAAAAACTGTACACAAGAATGAGGGGAAAGAGGGCTCAAGAAATAATGATTTGGAACAATAATTACATACTCCCCACGCTAAAAGAGGCAGGCAGCTTTGATGAACCACTCCATAGTCTAATGTTAAGAGTTTTGCCCAGATGGCTGCGTCAGCTTCCCCGAAACCTTACACAAAATTTCATCTGTCCCACATGGCATGGAATATGGCTCTTCTGTGCTTCAACCAATGAACCATTTCCCTGTCCAGTGGAGTGTTATTTATAACAGAATCTAACATCGGGCTGCCAAAAAATTTCGGAGAAGTTTTGAATGACCATATCCTGTCTTTGGGCCAGGGTCTCTGCGGCAGCTTCTCCTGCATAAACAGCACATGATTAACAACCACCCCAGCAAAAATGAAAATCACAAGAACATATCTATCTGATATAGCCCTGGAGAATCCCAACAGGCATGCTAAAAAACAATTCAAACAATTGCAATCACGTTGTCTAGGGAGGCATATGAGGTCATATAACTTGTACACCATCTTGTAAAGAATTCGAGATAAAACGTCATTTTACAAGTCAAGGTATAGGCATGTGCTGTCCAAGATCAAGACCCAAATGTATTAAGAACTTGAAAAAACTAACCATTCTTGCCAGCATTGATCTGACAGTCCTAGGACTGTAAACACAATGCCGTGATAGCTTCTGAGCATTCGCATAGAAGGAAACCACATCTGGCAATGACAAGCAACCCCTGCGAGCTCTGGCCAGGTTGCTATCTGGATTTGCATTACTCTGGTTATGCCAAAAAATTAGCTGCCCTAAACAATAATTTTCACCATATGTCTTTCGATACTCCTGAAATCCTGTTCCCAACTTGTCAGCATACTTGGGACCTAAGTCAAGTGGACTAATATAGACAGGTGGAGAAGTAATAGCTTTATAATCCTGCAAGGAGAGAAGCAAAAATTGTTTATGGATCATAAAATTAAATTCAAGGGTAAAAAAGAAACTTCTAATTGTAACCACACCTTCTCAGGATTCACATTAGAAAAACGTACCCGTATTCTAAAGAAACAATTGGTATAAGCATAAATATGAATTAAGTCAGCAGCAGCATCATTCCGACATTTGTATGTACAAGGAAGATTCCTGACCTCATCCCTCAACCTTTAGTAAGTGGGAGAAAACACATGGTAAGGTTTGCATATTCATTCAGGCAAAAGACCAGGATACTAAAGGTCGAAGTCACTTACCACAATAGAGATTTCTGAAGCTCTTTTCGAATATCTCCAAAACCCAAAGGATCATGAGAGTGAATTTTGGCCTTCAGATCATCCAAGGCATCTTCTTCAACATGAGGTGCCAAGCATTGAAGAAGCTCCTCAACAAATGAATCCTCTCCTTTCCAGAGGAAGGAAACGGCTGCTTCAGGGCTGAGCTTTTCAAGTGGAGGTGGTGCTTTCCGTGGATCACCAAAAATACATCTCATAACATATCTCACCTGTAATGACGATTAAAGATTAACATCATCCAGAAAGTAAATAAAGCAAAATAATCGCAAAAACCATGACTCTAGATTGAGAACTCTTTGTACACTATAGTGCAATTGAATGCATGAACTTCCAATTTACATGCAATTGGTAATTATGAAGGGCTTGACATAAAAACACGATAGATGGAATTCTTGGAAACCTATAAACTGTCATTCCAACCAGCTTCCTATATTCAAAGGTATCAGACACAGTTTTTAACAATCCTTGCCAAAAAAAAAAAAACTCTGCCTTCTTCTGAGACGACAGTTTAACGGCAAAGCATTAATACTCATGATCATTCTAAACCAGAAAAAAATAGTAAAACTACAAAGAGAAACAAGGGAAGGCACTATCACCTTATCAAGAGTAACAGCAAGATTCTGTAGCCTTTGGTTGTACACACCCTCAGCCTGAGCCATACAAAAAAAGGGGGGAAAACGGGTTGGAAAATTGAGCATACAAAATAACAAATTTCCTTTTTTCCAGAACACATCTTCGAGATAGAATAAACCAGACAAAAAGAAAGCATGCGTACCTGAACCTCCGCATCACTCCTCTCAACTTCAAGACATATATCTGAAAAATATTTCCTTTTCTCTTCCAGATTATGCCTCAGAATTTCATCAGGAAGTCTAGTTCTTTCAAAATTGATGAATCTCACCTTCATCACAAGCAAGCGTCAGGGTAAAGAAATAAAAAAATCACAGCACAAAAAAAAATGAGGACAGAAAAGAAACAAAGACACATACAAGGCGAGCTGCATATGCAACTAGCCAATCTGGCAGGCCACCAAGCAAACAACTGCCTAAACCGGCTCTTCCCAGATCATTATAATCCTCTTCAGAGACAGAATTCAATTCACAAGCTTCAAGCATCAAATTATGACGATCAAGAATTCCATGGCACTCTTTCAGTACCTAAGAGAATGGACAACTCCAGTTAAGTCAGAAAATAATCAAAGATTTCAAATTAGAAAAGAACAAATATTATTCAATTTTTGCAAACTCCGGAAAAAGGTCTAGTGTGAATGTGAACGCTGGCAAGATATTACACATGTGCAGGAAACACACTAATTGCTAATAATGTTTATAGAATTTTTATCTTTGCTCGTGACCCTAGGTAAAAGAAGGTTCCCTAATAATCCAAACCTTCTGGAAAGCGCCTTCTCCAGTCAGATTCAAATAACTCCCCCGACATACTTGGCTTCCACACAAACACACAGAAGCCTCATATTCTTCCTTGCTCTACAGTAAGATGAACAGGTATTTATCAGACAACATGCAGTAGACTGTTTTCCATGAAGTATAAAAAGGTAGTGGAAAGCGGACAAACCTCTGTAACAGAATTATAATCAAAAGTGATCTCCTCACCAGGTTGTATTTTACGAACAGTATAAATTCCAATTTGATAATGACCGTCAACAGCTGTAACTCTGGATGAGCAATGAAAAGGCAAGAAATGATTACCAGGAACTAAAAAGTACATCAACAACTTGACAAGTCAGGTGAAATTAAGAACTCGCAGGGAAAATGGAAATTTAGAGAGATTGTCAATTGCAATCTGTGAGTCACATCCATGTCTGCATAGAGAGGTTGAACATTGAGATATAAAAATTTAGTACAAGTTCAATCTGGTCCTACAGCATCTTTGCTGCCACAGCCAGTCTAAAGAAAATTACGAAACTAAGGCAATGACTTCCAATTTGTCAGAAAGCAGCCTCACAATTTTATTTGCATCCAAGGACCAGAATATGGCTTTTTCACCATAAATGTCATTAATTTGATGATCCAGTTTATAACTGAATTTCAAAGACCGTAAATGCCATTAGCTGACCGTAGCTTGGTCACTGATTAGAAGAAAGCGTGATCTTTGAAAAACTAAACTGCTAATTCACTTAATAAGAAATTAGCTAGTCACATGTGAACGTCACTTGCTTTAGAGCCTTTTTATGCCACAGGCAGATTGCATGCACTATAATTTTCTAGCAAAGCCAGGGGCACACGCAGACTAATCACACAATTTAGTAATTTACTGCTGCATGCGTCATTCTTCATATAAATAATACAAAAAAGAAAGTAAACAATGATAAGAAGTGTAAAATAAAAACCACATCCCTGACAGAATCCCTAACACATGCATCACCCCCAAAACTAAAGCAATGCACTAAAATAAGAAACAAATTCTTTTTACAAGAGAAACAAGATCAAGTGCTTTAATCATGAGCATATAAAAAATACGAATGACAATGGCTTACTTTGCTTCACAATTAGGCCGACATGAATGACATATTCGACTGGCATAGTTAGCCTTATGCATGGCATCAACAACAACTAAGTCGTACCCATCAGCATCACCCTGCCATGTGCAACACAGGAGTAGATATACAGAAAGCTGGAAGTACAGTAAAGTATTGAACACCACAGGTTAATGTAACAGAATTTTAATCTCAAGTAATAGCAATGAGCACCTTGGGCCGCTCAAGGTAAATATTATAGAATTCAGGAGCTGGATCTGTGCTATTTTTCTGCAGAGAACGTATTCCATCTTGTTTCTCAAACCACTTCCACACAGGATAGACCTATAAAAAGAATTGGAGTGGGGAAATTATGCCTCATCACAATATCTTACAGCCATATCATGCTAACGACTAGGTGTACTGAACAGGATTGTTCACATATTACTAATTGCTCCCTCTATAATAGAAGTCAGCCATGAGACATTCTATAAAAACATTCAGTTGGCAAAGCCAGAAATGGTAATCCATTATCGGATGGTAAAATTGTCCTTGTACTTTACTTTTTCAAATTTTATTTATTAATTCCATAATTATTATTTCACACTCTCCCTCAATTTCTCTCTATTTTTCTCTTTCCTTTCTTTCCAACATTCCCTCTTCCTGTTCTCTATCCCCTTCATCCTCCCTTTTTCACATCATCGTGTCATTTGATTTAGCAAGAACATTTAAAACCAGATGGTGTGGGCACGTAAACATGTAGCTGCCTACCTAAAATTTAGTTTCACATCTCAAACACCAAAATGTCAAGTTGGTAAAAAATGGATCATGGCTATTTCAATCAAGTTAAAGAAAGGGGAACAAATTATGCCCAGGAAGCCACTGCTCTTCCCGGACTAGTAGAAAAACTATTGTTCAGATGCATATATATTGGAAAACTGTGATTAAATTTAAGACGAAAGACACAAATGTGTATATGTTGCACATTAATTTACTCTTAGAAAAAGAAAAATACCGCAAAAACAAAGCCATACCTCTCCCAGAAACTCCACAACAAAATCATCTTCACCAAATCCTTCTTCTTTGTTGCAAACAACACCAAGGCCCTGTGCAGTCCAACCCAATTGATAGTTACAGAACACGGGGAATATCAGTCAGAGAAGAAGAGAAACAACTAGGGAAAATGGCAAAAGTTACAACAAAAATATCTAGTCAAAAATAAATTGGACATACCTTTCTATATGCTACATATTTGTCATCCAGGCGACCATCTATGGCCCTTAATATACCCTGACACATTCTAATCATCCTAGCATCACAGTCCTTCTCAGCACTCCTCTTAATTTCATCAATAACAGGCTGTAAAGGGTAGCTCATCGGAGTGCTTCCTGTTCCAGTAAAATGCCTAACTTGCTTATTCAAAGTTCGGAGGAGCATGTCTTCTATGAACAAATGTTTCTCTTGTAGAGGCCAGTCTAACTCCTCCGGCATAGAATCAAGCAAAAGATTGTGCGTATAAGGATCAATTCCATAAACTTCTTGTTCAATAACTTCATCTCCAAGCTGTTTTCTTGGTTTGTAGTCCTTGACCTCAGGTAGTTCCATATCTGACTCCTCAGTACCATTTTTTTGCGCATTCAATTTCTCTGCATAGTCATCTGGTAATGAAACTCGCATCTTCCTCTGCACATCCTCCTCATCGGCTAAAATGACATAATGGTCAATGACTTCATATTTCCGCGTAGCTGGAGGAACTAGACTTGCTTTTGTCATTCGAGCACCCCATTCACGATCATCAGTTATGAAATCCAAACCCTCATCAGGTGTGAAGAGCCGATCTCCTCTTGACTCCCTGATTCGACTTTCTGATTGGATTTCTTGGCCACTTTCACTGTCAGATGTTGTAGTTTCATTGTCACTCTTGCTGTCTTCGGAAGAAATATCAATGTCATCAGATGTTTCACTGTCTGAATCAAAAGATTTCTTATTCAACTTCAATAAACGCCTCTTAATTTCTCGATCAGAGACATAGTCTCCATTATCTAAACCACCGCGTGCTCCATTACTCTTATACTTCCTCTCATTGATCAATTTATTCTTCCTATACTTGGAGGAAGTGGAACCAAACAAGGATGGTGAGTCATTTTCCCCTATCCTCAGGGATGCATCTCTGTCATTCAGAGACTTGGAATTTTCTTCCAAGCGTGCTGCAAGCTGAATGAATAATGTAATAATATGATTCACATCACCAGCATCACCATGATTCTTTGCTCTGTGAACATTAAGCATAAGAGCACATAATGAGAAACTAAAAACTGGAAGGCGGGAAATGTCCGTAATCACACCTAGTTTAATACTATAATCCATAAACAGAGGCAACCACAACAATAAAGCCTTATTCCATTAAATGAGGTCGGATACGTGGATTACACGACACCATTGATGCGTGTAATATAACAAAATTTCAAAGATAATATCAGGGTATAGAAGAACTTGATGCATGTAATTGTAAGTCTCTCAAACGTACATGGATAAAAGATAATTAATGTAAAAGGAATAGAGCACACATACAGACTAGAGTCCAACAGACGAACATACATGACAAGAAGAATTGGTGTAAAGGACCTTTTCTCCGGTGAAAACTATTCACCATGTTTTGTACTCAAATAGGACATAACAAACTTATAACAGAATTTAGGGTCATTTCATTCTTATTGTCTTTAGGTCAAATCTTTTCATATAACCAAAGCATCAGCAACATTTATCTAATTCCAATTAGAAAGAACGGAGAAATTAATATTTACTTCATTGCATCACGACACATCCTACTGATGTCCTCCTTGACAGAGCTCAACCCCCGACCACTGTAATAACCAGTTTTCATTTTAGCTTCAATTTCTGCAACCTGTTATCAAAGATAAAATAGGACATAAAACTTTGAGAATAATAGCTGTGTTTGGTAAGCCCGTTTTGCCAATGGGTGCGCTTACCGAGACAAAATTCCTCTCACATAAACTACCTCGGAATCTGTGTCCGTTTTCCCAACGGGCTATCTAAACACACCCAATGTAGGGCATATGAAAAAATAGTAACATGAATATATGAAGTTACCTTGGTCACAAAAAAGTCACAGGGATTTTCCTTCATAATTTCCCTAAAACCAGAAACAATAAATTCCTCCATCCTTTTATAACCATTTTCAGATTTCTTAATTGCCCATCGTCTAGTACGAGCATCCCTAGATAGAATGGAAGAGGACCTTCTGGCATCATATAGTTTGGACCTCTTGTATAAGTTTCGGCGGAATAATTGCTTTGCAGTGTCTCTCTTATCTACACTATCAAAGTAGTCCTTCAGCTCACCAAAATCATCCATGCCACCTAGATTGCTGGTCATGGAAACATATGAAGTTTGCTCGGTGATCTGTTTAAGGCTTTTAGTTTTATGTGGCTCTTCTGCTGTTTTGCTTATGCGTGAACTTCGGCTCTTGATCCATTTCACATTGGGAAATTTTGAAGCCAACTCGTTAAACTGGCTGCATCCTCGAATATCTATTGCAGATAAAAAAGGAAACGAATGAAGAATCTTCTCAAGCATGTCCGCACTAATACTGATGCAACCAATTAGAATCATAGATCTGATCTTGTCTTTCTCATATCCATTCTGCAATAAAATAACAGATTAGTATTGAAGAAAGTGAAACTTTCTAAAATGTGTAAAGGAAAATGTATTACAACATACCATAGTGCTCCACAGTATGGAATCAGTGCAAGAATGACTCAAGGATGACAAATCGACCTGTCTTGAAACTTCCTTGTAAAACATGACGGCAGCTCTCCAATGCTTGCAAGTCAGTGAAGCAAAGACAAGGGACTTCAAATCAGATCTTAGATAGTGGAAGACTCGAGCCAACACATGACCATCCAACAAGCTCCAGCTTCCCACTTCAGAATCAAGGATACCACTTTCTTCTTCATGGAAAGTAGCATCACCACAAAGATCATCAAAAGAGGGTTCATTCTTCAAGAAAGTCAAGGTACCATCTTCCATATCACTGTCTTCCTCACTATTATCAACCAGAATACGGGCTCTTTTGGCAGCACGTGCATCCGCTTCTGATGTTCGCAGCATCCAGAAGAAAAAAATAAGTTACTCAAGAGACCATGTGAATGAAATCATTTAGTATAGTCCCACACGATCTACGGAACCCACATGTATGCAAGACCAGAAAGCCACAAATATTGGTCTGATACTGTGGAGCATATATATGAGCAAACAGGCAATGCACAGAATGGAAAGAAAAAATGAAATAAAAAGGGTATTTTGTGAATGAAAAATAATTGTGACACTACTTAAAATAAATAAATAAATAAAAGTAATATAAATGGAAGGATACCGTTGAGTAATATAACAATTGTGTAATGGGCATTGCATACTGTTTTCGTTCAAGTAAAATGGATTCTATCCCCCTCTCCATACCAAACAGTCCCTAAGTTTCCTCAAAAGCAAAGCTAAAAAAAAAAGAAAGGGACATGACATAAAGACTCTAACAAATGATTCGGTGCGAAGGGCAAGGAGTAACTGTGCATGACAGTGCAAACAACATAGCACAGAATGGCTGTAAAATATCAAAACATTACCCGATTTCCAATATAGTTGCTTTTCATTTTCTTTCTTTGGTTGTCTTGCATTGATCCACGGATCCAAAGCCTCATTTATAGCTGCAGCAAACTCCCGACTCTTGTATGATTTCATTACCAATTCATGTAGCTTCCCACGAGTATAGCCAATGAACTGAGGATGTACACAGTCAAACAAACCAATGTTCGTACAAGGTTCACTGAATGACACACCTTGAGTTTGCAACAATGGAAATCCAGAACATTTGCCAGCTGTTGAGCTACTTTCTTGGTGGCACCCAAGACTGTTATCAGAATTTTCTGCAGCAGAGGTAACAGGAACCCAAAGTTTATCCCATTTCCTGAAAACACTACTACGTTTTTTTATAATTCCTTGATCTACTAAAACCTGCAGCTCTGGAAATGACAAAGGCCCTCTTTCACGCCCAGAACCATCCAGATAATACCAGTCACCCCAATGTAACTGTAAGTCATGGACCGTACAGAGACGGTCTTTGGGAGCATCAACAAATTCTGTGCTAAGGCAAGAACTTTGATCACTGATAGCTTTAGACTGAGAATCTTCTTCTGTTGATGATCTCTTACTATCACTGCTTGAAGAGAATGGGAGAGTGGGCCTTGAATGATGTCTGTCCTTGACTCGGATTCTGTGCCGTGGCTCAGAAACCAATGATCCCCGGTCATTAACCACACAAGCATTTATCCTTACCACAGGAAGAACATTTCCTTTCACTCCTCTAGCCAAGGATTTAGTTTGAGCCGTTCTGCTTACAGCACCACAGTCAGCCCTCTCATCAGCACTAAAAGCCCAAAGGGGAAGATCAAGCCTCCTGCTTTGAGAAGGATAATACAAGTCATCTTTTTGAGGCCAGCGAGGATCTTCAGATCCAGATTTAGGCATTTCACATAATGAAAACCCATCATTTAGGACAAGTTTCTTCCTAGATGATCTATCTTGGACATCATCATTCCTCTTCCAGTCCCCACCTTTGCATGACCATCGGGCAGAAAACCAATCACCAGGATCACCAAGGGCAAATCCATTATCCTTGTCAAAGAGTATGCTTGACTGAGTCTCTGGGTTCCCTGAATCAGCTCTCGAATCACATTCTTCTCTCGGAAAATTATCAAGCCAAGGAAAACCTAAACATGCAGAAAAATTTCTCCATGAGGTGCATACCTCTAGGTGCACCGTGTTTAATTTTTAATTCTCCAGATGAAGAGTAAACATAATTTTTAAGTAATGAAACATTACATGATGAGAAAAATCACAACTTCCACACATATGATATGAACCTCACTGGTTCATATCAAATGTGTATTTTAATATTTTATTCAGCTAATCAGCTTGCAAAACCAATTTCCTAATGCATATTGCATTCAAGTCTATTATGTCCCTTCATTTATTTAAGGCCAACATGACAGACTAAGCCAGCTTAAATGATTGACTATGAATATAGCAATTTGACTCAGAATTCAGAAATTGAAAATTCAGGCACTTAAAACATAAGGATGACATTGCCAAAACTAAAATGGTTTCTAAAATATTAAATTAATTATGATAAATCAACAAAGTGCTATCAACACCATAGAATGACAATTTGGATTTTATCACAATGTAAAACAATTGCAATTTTCAAAACTACTAACAGAAACTTGTCAGCCAAGCCAAGGCACTCACGACCGAGAACTTTGAAAAAACAACCTCAATATCACTAGACGTCAACTGACAGTAAATTCAAAAATGAGATGAAAAATCAGCAGAAAAGGCACAAAAAAACCATTTGAATCCAACACCGAAAAAAAACACAACTCTTTAAACATAGCTTACTCAAACTAGTAATCATAAGGCACATAAGGCACCTCGGGACAAAAAATATCAACTTAAAATAAATATGAATTGCCGGAAACTCATAATTGATAATTGACTAAAAGAAACGATAAAAGATTTTCACAAATGAACAGGTAAATGCACTGTATAGTAATAACTTACCTTCATGGTCTCCCAATCCCTCCCAATCGGCATATTCAGAATTCATTTGCAAAGCTTCTGCAAGACAAAAAAATAGACAAGTTAAGAAAGATCAAATATCTGAAAAAACAACAAAAAAATTTACATAAATTATAATGTTCGAAGTTTTTATCTTTTTTATATATACAGAAATTTTATAGAATATTTTTCTTTGACAGAACAAAATACCTCTAATTGCTTCAACCTCCCTTCCAGGAATTACATCATAACCCTCTAACAAAACTCCAACCCTTTTATCAATGCAGAATTCCTCTAAACATTCAGATGCAACCACCCCGTCATGGGAGCATACCATTGGATGCAGCAATGGAGCTGGCATCTTCTGGAAAGTCTCAGCTCCAGATTGAAGGATGTCTCCAGTATCAACCAAAAGATTACCAGGAGCTTCTGGAGGGTTTACAAGCTGAGTTATAGAGTCTGACACAATGGATGGAAAACCATGCGCTGCCAATGGTGATGCTGCATTCTCAGCTGTTAACCACCTGTCACTATCTTGGTGCTTGACAAAGTGATCTGACATCAATATCCCCTCATTAACAAGAACCTTGATGTCAGATAATTTAGAAGGCCCATGTTCCACACCACTATAGTCAAGGTAAAACCATTTCCCTGACGACAAATCTGCCACCACAGGAACATGTGGAGGAGTATCACAAATGTCCATATCTTCTTCCATAGAAGGCAGCTCTTCAGGAAGTGGCTCAATCTGGGGGGATTCTTTGCAGCATACTGTAGGGCTGCAGGACTGCATTTCCTTGTCAGGCTTCTCACTGTTGTCTCTCTCAATAGACCCATTCACATCAAGCAAATTTCTTCCACTGTGAGAATCTGTACCTGAACAATCTGACTCCCTGTGGATGTGCGTATCTTCATGATCCTTACAACTATGAGTTGAGTCGTGCTTTTCACTTGATATCATTTGAGAATTGTTTTCTCGAATGTTACTTAGCCTAGGTCGATCAAAGGGGGGTTGTTCAACCGAATTTGGCGTCCGATCCCTACGATCATGATGTCGACGTCTGTCTTGCGGGGACCGCTCAGCATGAGTTGGACTTCTTATTTTATGATCATTGTAACGGCTTCTATCCCAATTCTTTTCATATGGAGACTTCTCACGACCATAGGGTGATTTCTCTCGAATATATGGAGATTTGTCACGGACATGGGGGGATTTCTCCCGAACATATGGAGATTTATCACGGCCATGCGGGGACCTCTCACGACGAACTGGAGTACGATCTCTGTGATCATAATACCTGGAACGATCACGTGGAGATCGCTCAGAATGACCAGGGCTACATCCATGCCTGTCATAAGCTGGTCTAGCAGGTAAAGAAGATTCATGATTCCGGGAATACTTATCTGCTGATATTTTGGATGAATTTCGATAAGACCTCTCTACAGAACGATGAGAATAGTGCTCTGGGTAAAGACCGCGGGAGCTGTCATCAGAAAGCCTTCGACTTTTTAAACCAGCATAATCTCCATGGTGCTTGCGCTCACTGCCGTCTGAACCATTACCATGCCGCTTCAGCCGACTACCCACAGGGTATTCCCGTGCATGATTCCTCCCATTGCTATGCTCATTTTTTTCCTCATCCACTATCATTGAACTAATCCTTACATTCCTCTCTGGCCCACTCTCCCGCCGAGAAGCACTCTTGGCATGCTGACCCCCATTTCTACTAAATTCCTTCTTTCTGATGTAATCACCACCTGCATATCTCCCAGAAGGTGGTGTGCGTTCACGTTCACTTTTCCACCCTTCGTCCCTGCCTGATTGGTACCTGCGCATTCTACTGTAAGCATAACCATCCTTTCCCGCTTCTCCTCGGTGCCATCTATCAGGAAAGAATTCTCCCTTCTCAATGTCATCTATAATACCTTTACCGAAGCCACATTCCCCTTTATCAGCCTCTCCTTTCCTGC
Source organism: Vachellia pachyceras (assembly GCA_025593235.1). Taxonomy (NCBI): domain Eukaryota; kingdom Viridiplantae; phylum Streptophyta; class Magnoliopsida; order Fabales; family Fabaceae; genus Vachellia; species Vachellia pachyceras. The sequence goes on along the minus strand of JANTPZ010077396.1, from coordinate 2,018 downwards.
TCCTCTCCGGAACTATCTGCCCCTTTTCCACATCCTCTCTTCTCCATTTCCCAAGAACAACCGCTCCCTTCTCCAGCTCCCCTTTTCTACATCTCTCAGTAACAATCTCTCCGTTGTCAATTTCACCTCTCCGCAGCTTCTCTAGAACAAACTCCCCTTTTTCCAGGTCATTTCTTGACCACTTCATAGTGCCCAATTCACCCTCTTCTATTTCTTCTTTTTGTACCTTTTCCACGTATGTTTCATCATTCTCAAGTTCATCGTTGCTCTTGTCTACCCTGTCCGATACCAATTCACTTATTTCCTCCCGAAATTGCTTTGCTGGCTCTTCTTTCTTCGCCTTCATTTTCTTCTTCCGATCGCTGTCAGCAAACTTGAGCAACTTAGAATTGAAACCATTCCCATTCGTGCCTCCGCAAAGCGTTTTTTCTCCATTCGGCAATCTCTCCATAATATGCTGCTGCTGCAAAGGCATGCATGCGACGCCTCCATCGCCCATGGAAGTCTCACCTCTTGTTGGAAGCTCAAACCCTAATTCTCCCCTGTCCCGGGGCTGTCGATGCTCATACTGCAAATGCTTCAGCTCTTCTCAATTGGCGCCCAAGTTCAAAACCCTAAATTCCAGAAATTCAGAAAAAACACATGACTCAAATTTGAACAAAATCAAATGCGGGGTTTATTGAGATAAAGTGCAAACTGACGTATACGAATAAATATGAGACCACACGCAATGAAACCTGCTGAATTAAAAAATCAGGAAAGACAATTGAAAACAAGAAGAACGAACGTGACGGGGAAACTACCAAGAAAATTAAAGAAGTGAAGGAACAGATCGGCAAGACAAATCCGGGGCGCTAAAAATTGAACAACGGGAGAAGAAAGTTCAGCAAGCCCAGATCGCGAATCGAAGGAAAAGTTATAGTTCTTGACAATCCTGTGTCACTCCCTCCTAAAACGTTTTAGAAAATCTTCTCTGTGGCGCCTCTTCTCAGCGATAAAATATGTGCGCGTTTTCGTTTGGGAAAATGATGTACAAGAGCTTTTACTACAAAAGTACAAAATGATACTAAATATTTCAAGTTTTACTCTCAGGTTCCATGGGATTTTTTTATCATAGATTTTACTTGTGCAATGTCTTAAATGCCCCCAACCCCAACAGTAAGCAATGCTAAATGTCACGGGGCCATTACCCTCTCCCCCAAAAGCTAGCTCATGGGGCGTGCAGCGCGCCCGCTTATATAGCCCAGCACCCTCCCGAACCTCTCCGATGTGGGACTTTGACATTCTCCCCCAGCCAATCCGCGAGCGACCT
>JANTPZ010077275.1:650-11232 GCA_025593235.1 Vachellia pachyceras | reverse complement strand
AAAAAACAAAAAACTCAATACCACCCCGAACATGCTCTAAGGGTGTGTTTGTTAATATTGACACGCATCATATAACCCAAAAGAGTGCTCATGCCCAATTATTTAAGCCTTTCCCTTCAGTATTTCCATTCCATTGATGCAGCCTTGCAAACTTTGGTTCATGGCTGAGCCAAAAACACAAGTTGCTTTCTAAATTCCAAGTTTGATTGTGTTAGAATTTATCGGCTGGCTTTATTAGGTTCATTGGAACGAACTGTTTTTTTTTTCCAGAATCGTTGAACATGTTTTGATGACAACGAATCGAGCATGATTACCTCTAGAAGAATGGAATGATAGTTGCGTATAGAAAAATATAGGAATCTAACTTCATCGAAGTCATTATTGTTCTTCACGTTCCTATCGTTAAAAAAAACCACATTCTTGCCCTATTTTGCATCGAATATCGACCATAAAAAAATAAAGGAAAAAAAGCCAATCCCTTAAGAATAGCCCCTTCTGAATCCCATCAAAACACACGGACACACACACGTGTGTATGGGTGGGGAATATACAATATTTTCACACCATATATATATATATATATATATTAAAATTTTACAAAAACTGATATAGTTTACATCTTTAATAAAAGAGTCAGTTGATATTTTATGGTGATAAAAAAGGCTAACTAAATAAATCACTTAATTATAATATGCACTTTGAAATATTTATATGTATAATTAAATTATATACCAATTTATAAATTAGACAAATTAGTTTAAAAAATATAATATATAGATTTATTAATTTAATTCCTTGATATCTTAACAAAATCAATGTGTTCTTATATTGACAAAGGGAGATAGTAATAAATAAAGAAGGGTTAAGATGCCATTAAAAGATGAAGTAATTTTCGGAAGAAATTTTCTGCTTGGTTGAAAAATTGTTGGAAGAATGCATTTTATTAAGAGTGAGTTTTGGTAGAATGTATTTATGTTTGGATAAATGATGGATTCAGAATGCATTTATTCTGTTAAAAATGAGTTTTTTTTACTCAGAATGTATTTTAAAAAATGAGTTATCAAATATGAAAGTTTACAAGTTAACGAACTTTTAAACCAAATGCATTTTAAATCCAAACAAGTTACTGGCAAACACACATTTTTTGTGCATGTATTGGAATCTCAATCTCCCAACGGACACGTAAGTTAATATAAAAATCATTTTAAAATCTGTAAAAATTATTTTAAAATCTATAAACCCATATAAAAATTAGTAAAACCATATAAAATTTATAAAAATATCTCAGGTAACAAGTGTCAAGCCTTCCGACCACGCACTTATCATCACAGCAAAAGTTGGGACCTACGCAAGCCTAATTCTTCGGAGGGAGGAAAAGTCAACGTTGATGTAAGAAAAAAGCTGTGAGAAAAATGGGAGGCAGGTCTTTGTGAGTTGTGTCGCCTCTCTCTCCCTCTCTCTCGCTTCAAGTTCTTGTTCTCAGCCACCCACGTGCTGCGTCTTCATTACAAAAAGCAAAACCTGTGGCTTTAACCAACATTCATTAATTACACCTTTTTACTATTTTTATTCTCCCTCCCGTCTTTCTTTTCTCTTTTTCTTCCCCAATTAAATTTGAACGTGAAAGTCATATTTAATTTTTTATTATTTAAGTATAATCAAGTTCGAGCACCTTCTCAAACACGTTATACGAGTTTGATTTTTTTAATGACTTATAGTGTATAAAATGAGTTTTATGTGAACTTACCAAAAACATATTTCTCAAATACTCACATAAACAAGCCTATTCACTCAAACACAAACTTCATGATCAAACGATAATGTGTTTGTTTGAGAATACGGTAGAGAATTACTTTTACACAAATAGAAAAAAAATAATGTTGAACGTGTGTTTAGCTTTTTCAAACATTCTACCAAAGAAACCCATGTATTCTCTTCCATTTAAAGTGAGAAGCAAGGAAAGATTGTATCATTTGTCTCGTCAAATTTGGGATTATTCTCAAAAGTATTTTTTGTGTGGATTCTATACAAAATGATAGATGTTTTGGTATCTTAAAAGATTGTTTAGTTTTTAATCTTCTTATGATTTTTTAAAGATAGAATTTCTAAAGTTATGAATATTTCTTTCTATCAAAACTAAAGTTAAAGAAGTTGTTGATACCTGTTTTGAGTGTTTATTTTTAACAAATTGTAAAAGTTGAAAACCAAACCATTTCTCATCTTTAAAATATTAAACTAATGTCACCTATTTTGCGTTATGTAGAATCAAATAATTCAAAAAAAATATAAAAAAACTTTTGAGAAGAAAGCTAAAATTGAGAGGCATCATGGGCGTATTCAACGTGGGACAACTCACACCCAATCTCATAAATCATAATCACTGAATTCTATTGATTTATGGACATAAATTAGAGCTGGTTCATCAAATGCAAATCTTCATCTTTCATAAGAAATAAAGGAAAACACTTACACAAAGTCTCAAACCAAACATAACCATATTATCTTCTCAGTTATTACACATGACCATGTAACTGAGAAAATTAACATCATCGATATAAAAACTTGACTATTATTCAAGAATAAATAGGGTGGTAAGTTTTAACACTTGCTCCGGTTTCAAATAAAAATCTTCGACGAATCAATATGAAATAAGAATATATCAACAGAGGGATGAAGGAGAGAGACATGAGGGTACTTGCAGCAGAGGAGGGGGAGGATATAGTATATAGGGTGGGCGATTGGGGGAAGGAAGGGACAAGACATACCTATAAATCCAACGAACCATTAAATTCGATCCCCACGTCGTTTCCCTTCCCAATATCTCTCCCTTCTGCCAATTCAATCCTACCCCACCCCCATTTCAAACACAGCATTAAATTTTAATCAAGGGATATTAATAGCTTGGAAATTTTAATGACTTGTCCATGAGCATCTCCTAGTCATCGTTGATAAATCGTTATAATTTGTTAGATATTATATATACCTTTGGTTGAGGCCTCATCGTGATTCCCCACGTTAAGGGCTTCTTTGGAAGTTTTGTTGATAATATCTTTTACAGATTTTGAGGTAAAATTTAGATTTTAGAGAATAGATTTTACGGATTCTGAGATAAAATCCAAGTTTTAAAAGATTGTATTTAAAAAGTTATTGCCTTTTACGAAATTCGAGATAAAAAGTAGGTAGGAAAGATGAAAGAGAAAAAAGAAAATTTATTAGAAGAGATGATGCGATTTAACAGGAAAATAACTTTTTCAAAACCTATGTTTCAAATTGAGGTTTTGCATCCAAAATAATTTTTCTGTAAAATGGGAGTACTTTGAACAAAATCTATGTTTTGGAGTAAAACCTAAATTTTGAAACCAAACAAGTTCTAAATATCCTACTCATCCCCTCATTCCAATTAATCATCACACTACTTGACAGACTGTAATATCTTGTTAAAGAATTAGCTAGATTCTTAAGTATTAGTTTGAAAGATATTTATCAGCCACCGGGACATGTGCGCGCGCGCGCGCATATCTAAGGGGATAGATGTAAACACAGTATTCGTGTTAGAATATACACTTTTCTCCCACGTTCGATCTCTATAATTCCCTGTCTCGAACACTATTGCTCGCTTTTGTCCTTTCATTTCCAGATCGTATTGATTCTACCCAACACTTTTTCTAGTCCGTGTTTCTTACATCTCAATGAAAATCCTTCTTTGTTCTTGTTACCACTAGCTTCCCTGGACAATTATATTGCTTCTAATCCCCCACAGTCCTCAATCACTCCAGAAAAAAAATACTTCTTCCATTTTCAATATAATATTAACTTTAATGAAAAAATTGAATTATAACATGGACATTATATTAAGGATAAAAAGGAATAACATGCAAACAAGATGAGAGGATGACTCACTACTACAAAAAGATACTTTTTACGCCATATTTTAAATCCAATTGGCGCTTTTTCTCGGGGGTGTGTATATGATGGAAGTAGAAAGTTAGGGCATACGGCGCCCTATATCATGAAAAGTGCTATAGGTATCCTACAATATCCTAAATTTCAAAATAGAGCACCGTAGGCTATACAACATAGGAACAAATTTTACAACGAATAAGCATAAAAAACTAAACCACAAAAGTATCACAACTATAGATAAGCAACATCAACACCACTTAAATTTTTACAACGAATTTCATTAGTAAACCACTTAACATAGGAACAGTGAAAGTGATCAAACAACATCACCGTTAGAAACAAACATCATCCAAAACCACTTAAGATTCGTCGTCATCATCATCGACGCCTAAAACAGCCTTTGGAAGAATGGAAGTAGATAACCAACATAAAAAAAATATCGTAAGCATTGACAAAAGGGGAACATTGGAAGAGGAACCATGGAAGTAGATCAAGCAAACATCAAACATGATGTTTGAAATAAAAAATTAGCAGAAAAATCATGCCTGAGAAAAGAAAAATTAGCAACATCCAATAACATCAAAGATCAAACAACAAACATCATCAGTCGGTTTGTGGGTTCACAGAAGAAGGAAAAAACATCATCGGTCAGTTTGTGGGTTTACAGAACAACAAACATCATCGGTCAATTTCTCTCATTGCTTTAGACGAAAGAGATGTGAACGGGTTTGAGATTTTTACCTGTGCTTGGCTGCAAAATGGGTTGATGAGCTGAAGTGAGCCGGAAGCAGGAACCAGATCCTACAGATCCGTCAATTTCTCTCTCTCTCTTGACTTCATCGGAAGCGACAAGGTGCACACCAGTGAGAAGAAATGGCCAGAGATTAATGTTGGACACTGAACTAGAGCTGAGGGAAAGACACTAAACCAGAGCAGCAACAAATAAATGCTTGCGAACCAGAGGTGAGGGAGAGACATTGGAGCATTTATGAGCTGAGGGAGAGACGCTCAGCACCTAAGCTAGAGCCATAGTTGAGGGAGCATTTAATAAACGTTGGAGCATTTAATCAGGACCTGACCCAGAGCTGAGGGAGATAACCTGCATTAATGCTCCAATGACTGCTCATAAATGCTTGCCTAGACGCTGCAAGCTTCTCGCACTGTGATGCTTTCCCACTTTTGCGAAGAAACTGCTTCACCGGGAGAAGGGCTTCTAGCGAGAAGCTGATCCAAATGATCAAGTACTAGGCCTCCGAGCTTTAGGGCCAAAAAAGCCACTTATGGGCTTTGCAACGATAAACCAAACGGTGCTATATATATATATATAAGATTTTCCTGTTTTAGCGATGGAGTGACGGAGAGACTGTAGCGACGCCGATCAAAGCAGCAACGGAGACTACAGTGACTCCGAAGCAGCGACGGAGCTGAGACTGCAGCGACGCCGAAGCAGTGACAAGTCTGAATAGTGACGGAGAGAGTGGGAGTGAGCAAGGCAACAACGGAGAACGGGCAGCACGGGAGAAAGAGCCGAGAGCGGGCAGCGATGAAGAGTGGACAGCGCAAGAGAAAGAGCCGAGAGTGTGGGAGTATGAAAAATGACGCAGGAGGTGGGAGAGAATAGCGGCTAGGTAATTGAGTGAAAGTGAAAGTGAGAAATAGAGTTAAAGTGTCAGTAATAGAAAGGGTGCCTTTAGGCGCCCTATCTTAGGATTGGGCGCCTAAAGGCACGTATCAGTTCTTATAATTTTAAAAATGTCACCGCTTTCATTTTTTACTCCCCTTTTTAAAAAAACGTGAATTTCAGTAGTAAAAACTATACTCTGTAATAGTGACTTGATCAATTGAAAATAATAAGCTCAATTTAATAGGTATCGACTAAAATTGATAAAAGTTAATAGCAAGAAGTTTTAATGTTGAAACCTAGGTTAAACATAAATTTTAAGAAAGTTATCCGTAACTGGTCTAAAATTTTACACATGTACCATCAAAAAGCTTGTTTTGTATGCCGTTTCAACTTAACTATTGGTCTCCTATTCGAGCTTTGGGTATACAATTGAGAAAATTACTTGTAATTAGCAAGGTTCCCCTATTGTGAGTATACATTCTCACGAAATGAACTAGTCAATGACCGGTAGAGTGTTGTTGGAACCGATGAAGAAATCCATTAAAGGATTAATTTGAATTTTAAATGTTACACGTAACAAACTAGAGGTTGATATAAGTTTTGTATATTTTAACTATAATAAAAATACTGGAAAATTTTGTATGAGATTTTAATGAATGAGTATTTCACTAAAGTATCTTACAATGAGCGAAGAGTTAGCATGTAATTATAAGTTTCTACGTAGAAATTAAAATAGCAATAAGTTCACTCAACTATCCCAACTTTTATCTTTTCTCATTTCTTATTTCTGCCACAATTAATTTGCTTTCATTCCTCTCTTGACACATTGGATTTATTATATTATATGTATTGGTTAATTATATTCAAAAAGTAATTAAAGCCCTTCCTTTTTGGAAAAAAATTAAATCATTTACAACCCCCAACAAAACAATTTATTTTCCTTCCTTTCGCAGAATTTCAATAACTTAGTCCATTTAGCAACAAAATTAAGGATTTCAATAACCTTACCTCATGAAACTATCTGTAAATGTCATGCTATTCATGACTAATGAGCGCACATATTTAACATTAGAATTAATGAAAGTATAGGGGAATGATTTAAAATTTGATGCTAAATATAGGAATAATTATTTGAAGTAAAAATTCATTTCCCTTACTTTTTAACTTTTCTTTTCTCATTTCTTACGTACTGCTGGGAATCTTCTTTCAATTCTTACCTTCCAATCACGATCATCTCAGCATCCTCCGGGTTTAATGATTTCGACTTTAACTACTCATAAGTCTATCATTACCTAAATCATATGCCTAGAGGAGAGAGGGAAAACAATACTAATGGATGATTACGGATTTGTGAAAATAATAAAGAAAGACGAAAGTTAAAGATGAAAAGCAGCTAGTTAAAAATACACTGCCCTCATGTTAGCAGCATACTTCACTATTGGTAAATCTCTCAAGTCTAATACTAAATCTGAAGGCTAGTTAAAAATATGGTGTAACTGACGTAAGTTTGATAAATCCAAAAACTCTTATGAAAATTAAAAGATTAATAGCAAATCTATTCTGTTACAAATTTAATTGAGCATAATAGCTGGTGTCATGCAATCCATATAACCAGCTTTATATAATAGGATATGACTTTTTGTTCTTAAGTTTTTGTTGTATAATTAAACTTTTCTACGTTTAAGCTTTAGGGATACTCTTTCCCATCTTAAGTAAATATAGAGAAACTTTTGAAAACATTATTTGATACAAAATGTGGGGCAATAATGTGTAGTATTAATTTTTCTTCTTCCAATTATACGCATTTTCTTGTTTTTATAAGGATGCATTAGTGCTTCGGGTGTGATTGATCAAAATTTCAAATTGATGCCACTAAACTCTTGATAATGAAACCCAAGATTTAATGAATGAGAGGGAGGTGTCTAAAAGAATTTTTTATGACAAAAGAAAAAAATATAAATAGTTCTGCATTATTATATAAGACTCGAGAATTTATATAATGAAGCCAGGAGGCGAACTAAACAAGCTTAATAATCTCGTGGCCACACCACTCAATTTTTGCATCCCAATTTTGATCCATTCTTATGCTGATCTCTTCAAGAAGCTCGCCTTCTGGGTATTTCTCGCTCCATCCAGTACTAATCAGTTTTGTTGCTCCCTATAGCAATCTCTTGCAACCACCACCTTGCACCAGTGGATATTCCACGCTCTTTTAAAACCCCTAAAGAATCAGTATGAATGCTCGTTCCCTTGCCAACTTTGAACATATAACCATCCAACACCGAACCATTGTGGTCTTGAGCTATTTCGGTGTAAGCTACGTTTGTCTTTTCCCTAACACATGCTCCATCATCATTTATTTTGATAGACCCCACAAACTGTGCTATCCAATGGGTGCGATTCGATACTTCAGATTGATTCATGAATAAATTAATATCTGAGCTTGAGTCAAAACTTGTCGATAACCCTTTTATTGGTTCCAAAATAATCTAGTATTTGTGTTTTAACCAAATCCGCTGACTAAGAAGGAAGAACCACAGAATAAACGCTTCATCAAACCCTATTAACCTTTGTTATTGCACTAATGTTTCATTCCATCCATCATCCTAAATCTGTCATTCCATATCATTCCAGCATGCTGTTGCAATCTCACAGTTCCTCAGTGCATGCATGGTATCCTCTCAATCCGCACCACACAAGGCACATCTAGTATCGCTTTGTAAACCTCCAGATGCTTGTGCATGGTTCGTAAGCAACAACACTCTTTCACAAATCCATAGGAAAGTTGTATAGCAGAGGGGGACTAGGCGTTTTCAAACTTTCTTCCACGAGCTTCTGTAGAGCACTTGGTCTTGTCTCCAAAGAAGTTCACTGTGTTTAAAAAAATTTAATTTAATTTTTACAAATTACACTGATAAAAAAATAAGGGTATAATCAGAAGCATATAATCTCCACTCCATGTTACTTCAAATTGTTCACCGTAAACAAGAAATGATACATAATTCATTAATTCTTATTTGAAGTTTCTTATCCTAAACACATTTGTGAAAAACTGAGATAAATCTTATTTTACATACTTGCTTTATAAACAATAAATAACGTTTGAAAATACACTTTTAATGGCTCCAAATTGTTATTCCAAACAAACCCTTAAATTTGTCTTAGATTGATTTTTAATTTTACCCATATTGAATAAGGTTTTAAATGATAAATAAGTATTAATTACTCTTAAAATGAGAACCAAGGAATTATTCTATTTATAACTTGTATTGTGGATGATGGAGTATTAGATTTTCTCAAGATGCATGAATGAGTTTGAATTATATATCCTACATTCCTAATTTAGCAACTTCTAGAATTACTTTTACGAGCAATTTTACATAATTCAAAATAAAATTATTCTCACATATTAATTTTGGATTGTATGAAATTACTTTTTAAAAGTTAATCAAAACGCCCCAATTTACCCACTTTATACGGTCATTTTCCAACTTAAATGTTGAAGCACTGGAAGTGCATTAAAAAAAATTAAAATGTTCTTATAGTAAGTTGTACCTATTGAGTAACGCGTATACAATTTGTTAAAAGTCAAAAAAAAAAGAAGTGGTGATTAAATTTAAAGCAAAATAAGTAAAAAAAAAAGTCCGAAGAACGAGGTATCATCGATACTTTTTCATTGGATTGAGTAATCATAATCGTTGTTTGACTCAAATAGGGATCAGAGGAAGGAAACTATCAAAAAGTCAAAATTCAAATCTTTGAAGAAGAACAAAACACATGATGGTCCTTATTCCAAACCTACGTTTTCCCTCTATTTTATTTTATTAGAAATTTACTGTTTGGTCCTACATAAGGGATTTATTTATCAAATGATCCTAAATTTTAAAATATTTAAAAAATGATCCCAGAGGTGTTGTCAATGCAGCACATGGTGTTGTCAGGTATTGTCACGTGACAACACCATGCGCTGCATTGATAACACGATGTGCTGCATTGACAACACCTTTAGGACCATTTTTTAAATATTTTAAAATTTGAGACCATTTGATAAATATCTTCACTATATGGGATCAAACAGTAAATTTCCTTTATTTTATTTTCCTTTCCATATGGTACTTCGCTTTCAACCCCACGCCCTTCCCACCTTTTGCTTCTGCCATGAAAGGCACTTTTCACAAGAATCTTTTCACTGTTCTGACACGTACGTACCTTCCTGTTCTGTTTCTTTGCGAGCTTTCTCCCAAGCTCCCTTCTTTTTTTGTTAATTCATCTAAACAACGTTACACAACAAGAGCCAACACCCATGCCTCTCATTTTCTCTTCATTCCCTTTCATCATCTGTATCAGGCTCTCTGTGGGGCTCCCTTGTTCATCATCACTCGTATCTACAAGTCTCTGAGAGAGTTTGAGAGAGAGACAGAGAGAGCTTTTGAAGAACATGGACGTTGTTTCTGGTTCAAGAAGATCAAGCAGAGACACCAGCCCAGATCGCGTCAAAATTTGCAGGCTCCATCACAATCATAATGTCAAAGTACCTCTTAGAAAAGTTCAGGTTGTTTACTATCTCTCTCGAAGTGGCCTCTTGGAACATCCTCATTACCTGGAACTCACTCTCTCCGCCAATGAACCCCTTCGATTGCAAGGTAACTTTTACTTACCAACCCCAAAAAACTTTCACTATCTTTTTTCTCTCTAGAGCATCTCACTATTGACTTCTCTGATTTTCAAATTCATTTGATCACATGCCATATTTAAAGATGTGTTGGCACTATTGACTTCTCTGATTTTCAAATTCATTTGATCACATGCCATATTTAAAGATGTGTTGGATCGGCTCGTCGCCATACGAGGCAGTGGCATGCCCACTATGTATTCTTGGTCTTGCAAAAGGTAAATAAAGTTAGGGAGATTTACTATTTGATCCCATATAATGAAGATATTTAGCAAATGGTCCCAAAGTTTTAAATATTTAAAAAATGGTCCCATTGACAACACGAGGTGTTGTCAATGCAGCGCATGGGGTTGTCACTTGACAACCCCTGACAACACCATGTG
>JANTPZ010077272.1:7708-37656 GCA_025593235.1 Vachellia pachyceras | reverse complement strand
CTATGAACTGGTTCTTCAATCCCCATTTCACTTGGCTCAAATTTGGGTGTGGGAGAGAATTCATGTTTTGCAACCAAAGCCTAACCCTATCAACACTGATGACACAATATTGGGCAGGTGGCACAGAGTTAACGCTTTGGAAGTTGACAACGTGAGGTCAATTCTGGGTTCTGCGATGGAACAATTTATATGGCGACCATATGCTAGATTTGGGGGTAAGAGGAAAAAAATTTATGTAGAAAATTCATTGTATGTAATGCTCGATCGTACTTTGGAAGAAGAAAGAGTCTTTTGTTATTATATGCATGAGAGTTTCTGAGCTAGTTGGACTTGACTGTATAGAACAATACCTCCCACATAGAGTAGCTATGCAATTTGGGACGGATTAAGACATTCCTGGCTTTGTGGCTCGAAGAAATGAGACTTCTGAAATGGGTTGGTCCAAAGCAAGAAAGGGATGGATTCTTCACTCAAAAAAAAGGGATGGATTCGACGACAAGCCACAGCCACACATATCCATTCGGCGCGCACACATTGCACAGCGGAATCGGCCGCGTCCCCATGCCCTTTTTATATATATTATTATATATTATATATATATTATTAATAATTAATATATTCCATCAATAACCTCTTCCATCCACAGCGGAATCGGTCGCGCTCCTCGAACCATACGATGGTGAACTGTGAGATCCCATTCCTTCCTGATGAAATCACCAGAAACATTCTCAAACGGCTTCCTGTGAAGTCGCTGATCCGATTTCAATGTGTGTGCAAACATTGGAAGAATCTTATCCAAAGTCGATCTTTCGTTGCAGACCACCTCGATCACTCCGCTCATCAAAATCTTTCTCTTCTCTTAGAAAGGGATCATTTGCGCTTGTGTTTGCTCGATTCTGCGCTGCAAGTCCTTGAATTTCAGACCGCCCCTTCGATTCGTTCCTTTGTTAGTGCTAGGATCGTGGGTTCCTGCAACGGCGTGCTGTGTGTTGAAATCGACCCGTCTATAAAATTTCCTCCTCGCCTTTTATTGTGGAATCCTGCTAATAGAGCGTTCAGATATGTGCCTAGAAGAACTTATGCTGACTCTGATGCTTGTCTGGTGGGATTTGGGTTCAGTGCAGTTGTTAATGATTACAAGATAGTGAGAATTTATTATAGTGAGTTTGAAGATGCGGTGAATCGAGTGCAAGTGTTTTCGCTAAGCAGAGGGTCATGGAAGGCAATAAATATTGGGAACTTGAAAGGGGTTGAACTCTGCTCTGATGAACTCTGTTATGATACTGTCACAGTCAATGGAACTATATTTTGGCGTGGGTTAAAACTAAGTGCAGAGGAGGAGGGTGAACATAATATGGAGGTGGTTGAAAAATATGTTGAGGTGATGGTTTCATTTGACATAGCAAATGAAGTCTTTACATTGATTCCAATGCCTGATTTAGACTATTATTCATTTGAAAAACTCACTATTTATGAGAACAAACCTGCTGTGCTTTGTGACATTTGTGATGATGGTGACGATGATGACAGATCTTGTTTTATTGATTTGTGGGTGATGGAGGAGAGCACGTGTGCATCAAGGGAGAAATGGAGTTGGACTAAAATATACACTAGCAATCTATGCTCATACACATTAGAACCAATGACTATTTGGAGGAACCAAATTGTCTGCAAAGCTTCTTCTGAGGAGGATAATATAAAGGAAATAGATATTCTATATATGTTGAATATCACTACCAATGAAGCTAAGAGATTTGATATTCCCAAATGCGAGTTATATGGTATGTGGAATAACGTGGAAAGCCTGTTTTCACTTGGCACCTACCGCTAATTCTGAACCTGAATTATTACATCGCAGATTTACTTTGTTCAAGTATTTTTAGTTGGAATGGGTATATAACAGTGTAGATCATCCTATAACCTATAATATGCCTTTTCTATACGTTATCTAGAATTATGAATGCTGATATTTAGCACCAGTTGCAACTATAGTGTGGATCTTGTTTTCTATTGACATGCCAATGTTCTGTTTTTGGGTGAATAATATATCACTTGTTTTATTATCTTGTTTGAGAGGCCAGGAAAATATATTATGCCTTTCCCCCTTCGTTGCTCTAAACTAAAGATTTCTGTCTTTGTAATTTTCCTTCCCTCCTCTGCACCTTCCAGAGTCATCTTTGCCTACCACAAGTTACGGGGGTTATTCCATTATGGACATAGCTCTTCTATTTGTTTACTGCCTTCTCTATTTCTGCTGTCGTCTAGTGTGGAACAATGAATTCATTTTCTTTTTCCTTTTGTTGAGTTCCAAGTTTTTCCCCCTCCCCCATTAAAAGTGGAGCCTTCCATTAAAGGTTGACATTGTTAGTCTTATCTTTCAAATTTCATTATGATGTCACAATTTGCTCTGGTCTTTTGTTCTCACACACACGCAGATAAATTGAGCTATGCTTGCGGATGGATTGATTTTTTTTTTTTTGGGAATTTAGTTATTTGTATGGAAATTTTCAAGCTGTCATATATTCTTTAAAAATGCTGCAGTCTTCAATAGAAGTAGAGCTCGGTGAATATATTGAATGGTAATAGTGACATTTGTTGAATGTTAATTCAAAGTCAAAATTATTGAAAATTGTACCTAGTTGGTCCTTTTCACAAAATTTGTTGAGATATTTTTTGGTTTTTGAACCAAAGTAAGGCATATCGGTTCTGCAATATAAAGTTTTAAGCACTATACAACCTCCGCTAACATAAGATTTTCACTTTATTTTTCATATATTAATATTATGTCCACATAAAACCTGCATCACTCTGTGTCTCAAGCAGTATTTCATTCATTAAAGTGATAAGCTTGTTATTTACTTCCACCATATAAGAGCCAGTTGGGGATTGGATTTGGTCCTAAATATCATATCCCAATTCACTTTATCTCCTAAATTTATAATGTTTTTCGCAAAGGATTCTATTGGTTGTACATATTAAGGGGTTTTCTTCCAATATTAGTCATAATGAAAAAGGGTTTTTTAGGAAATCCAAATCATGTTTGTTACAAATTACTACAATAATTTTCTTAATTTATCCAAATTAGGTATTTAGCTCTCATATTAAGGACCTGAGAGAGTATTATTTTTTTGTGTTTATTGTTTTTCTATCCCGTTGTTCTTTATGTTGGTTTTGGGATGGAATTGCTATATATGGTTGCAGTTTTAGCTCCATGAATCTCTAATTTCTGTATTTACCATGCAGTAATCTTCCAATGCCTATGAACCCCAAATATAGGTCAACTCAACGGAGCATGTCAGGCTTGTGTTTGTTTGATTATTTACTATTTCTTTCATTGCTTTCTCTATAGTGTCATTACGTTTTGATAGTTTCTGATATTAAGTGTTGCTTTCAAATTTTGTCTACTTACTGGATTTGCTAACATGATATAATTCCTGGTCTTTTACATGGAAGGCTAAGTACATATACACTGTAACTGAGAACGGAAGAAGGTACTTGGAAATTGTATTGTTTGAACAAACACAGCCAAACAGTTTGCATTTCTGTATTGCTTGCTTTGTGCATCAAGGTTGATAACCAATTATTGTCTTTTGGAAGTTTATTTTTCCTCTGGCAATAATCAAAACGATTTTTTATGGTTATGCTGAGGAGGCCACATCATTATTAAACAAGGTCATGATTCGCTCATTTTGTCTTTATTACTTTTTTTGAGCTCTCCATATGAATGAAGTGCTTATTTTGTAGTGTATGCACTTGAATGGTCTTGGGAGGGTCATTTTGTGTGTGTATATGCTGTATTTTTGGAAATGTTCTTTGTTTTAGTCATGTATTTTCGTACTCATTTGCTTCTCCTTGCTTTTAATGTGTATTTCTTTGTGGCTGTGACGATGTTTCGTTGTACGAGTGATTATTGTATGGGAGTGTAGGGCCATAAAATCTATAACAGCCTAGGGGCTATGATATTGGCGTGGCAACTCTTTTCGTTGTGGCCTAGACTATTTTTCTTGTGCTTCTTGGTCCGCTTACACAATGATCAAAGTCTCGCTTATATTTTGGACTTCATTTTGTGATTTTTTGGCCACATCTCACAAAAGGGCTTCGAATGGTTAACCATATCTTGGAGAACTAGCCCATTTTACTAAATATTCATTTTCATTGCATTGGATTTATTTTTATCTCAGTGAATGTTGTGTTGCGTATTCATTATAATATCTTGTAGTTGAGAAAATCGGTAGTATACCACAGGTTACCACAAGTTATTAAAATTTCTAGCTGAGAGAATTACCTTAGTGACACATAAATCAAATGATCGTGTCTGATATAAGTATTGATAATAACAGAAAAATATTTCAAATATGACACTGCTGATGAGTGATGAGCACAATGCATTATCTTTTTTTTTTTTTTACAAGTATATATTACCTCCTCTAGTCTTAAATAGAAACTCTTGTTACTCTTGCCAAACTTGCAACCTCCTATGTCTAAGGGTACCAAATAAGCCACTCAGTAAAAAATCACTTTTATGTCGAAACAGAAATCATATCACATATTTTCCTCATATTCTATACAATTGTTTAAAAAAAGCTAATTCAAACACCCTTTGAGATGTGTATATTCAAATATAAGCTTATGTCAGAGTATCATATGTCTTGTGTGGTTGAGGATTTTTATACTTGATCCCTCCTAACCTCTTAGACTGATATGCAAAGGCAGTGGTTATTGCCACTTGCATTATTAACTACTCAATCCACATTTTAATAACCTTATCCTAATACAGATTGACAAGTAACAATTGCGCCCTCCTACAAAACATGTTTGTAAAGGATGGTGTTGGATGGAGTGGCTGTTGTGGAAAAACTAGATAGTAGGTTGCTGCTGTGTGAATGGCAGAATCTGAATAACTGATGAGCGATCTCATTTCACAATCTTGTGGATGAGAATAGCCAATGGTTCATGAGTAAATTGACCCTCCGAATCAGTCATATACAGTAAAGAAGTTACTAGGGCTCCTTGACCAACATATTTCTTGAGTAAAGTGACGCAACTTTTATATTTAGGATTAAAAAAAAAAGTAATACATGTGGTCTTTAATATAGTCATATTTAGGATTGTGATGGGGAACCAATCGTTCTTAATTTTATGCTCGGATCTGCATTGAATAATAGACTTTTTTTTTTGGGAGGGGGGCTTAGCATTAAGAGTGAATAAAGTGAGTAGGTATTTAGCATTAAAAGATGGTATTAGGAATTAAAATCACTCCCCTTCCTTTCCTTCCCCTCTATTGGGTCAAACATTAGGGAGTGTTTGGTTTAAAGGGAGGGAACGGAAGGAAGGATTAAAAAAAGGAAGGGAAAGAGATTACTTTCTTTGATTTGGTTGAAGGAGAAACAGTGGAGAGTATTTTTAATGATCCCTTTTGGCTGAGGAGAGGAGTGGAGGGAATGGGTGGTAGTAATTTACTATTTAACCCCTACATGTTAGTTTATATTTTTGAATTATATGTTATATAAATTCTATTTAATGTAACAATATTTCATCTATAATAAATATAATGTATTTATAAAATGGGATAATTTTTATTTGTAACCGTATATTTTTATTTTATATTTATTTTTAAAAGAATATACTTTTTTAATGATAATACTATTTTTCACTTATAATAATAAAAATTCATTCTTATAATTAATGTTATAATAATATATATTTTATTTATAATAGTATATTTTTATTTACTATTAATTTTATAATAAAACTTCCTACGGGTACAAATGGAATACCGTAAAATCTATCCGGATAAAATTGTTAAAAATTTTGGCTCTCCTCCAACAAATCCTAGTTTGAAGTGGATAAAAAAATTGGAATATAGAGGAGGTGAGGGTTGAGAAGGAGGTTTAGTTAATAATCTACCAAAAGATTTGATTTTTACGTAATGGGACGGAGTTTTTGTTATTGCTGCTATTAAATGATTTTCATTGCATTTATTGATTGCCCTTCGGTTGATATGGTCTCTGTGTTGCTAGTTGTACATAATCTTTTTTTAAGAGTTAAGGAATCACTTCATTCTGTATTTTTTAAACAATTTTTTATTTTTAACAACAAAAAACACTTGTTTGGTTAATATTTTTTTAATCAAGTGTTTTGTAAAACAAAAAATAGAAATATGTTTTTTTTTTAAAAAAAAAACTCAAAGAATGGGAAGGCTGGTCTTACAACAAACTATAGTAACCATTGAAGGCCGTAAATGAGGTAAACTGATCTTTCACTTGGTTACATATATTATTTGAATTAACCAAAATAAGTAATTTCGAGTGAGGATATCTTATTATAAAAATATTATGTAATAATTAATGGAGATTTGGTATAGTGGAAGAGGTTATTGAACTAATATTTGAATTTTCGTTGAACAAAATATCCTCCCTTAGTGCTTAATAGTGCATTGAATATGATCATTTAAAGGTACATATGTCCAGAAAAAAATAAAAATATTATCGAACAAGAGATATTTCATTGAAGAGACTAAAAATATGCTTGATGATTAATAGTTAATAAAGATTTAATATAATACAAGATTGACTAATAATAAAACTTGACATTCAAAGATTTCATGACTTAAAAGACAAATATATTGCTTGAGTAAAAATTAAACATACAATATCTATCATGTCAGAAATTTCATAAAAAGAAATTAAAGAAAAATTAATTTCTTTTAGTCCTCCAACTATTTAATTCATGATCTTTTAACCTACTTATAACTCAATTCATTAACTTTTCTTTTTTTATGTTATTATCCTCATCGCGTATAAAATCATCCCATATGGCAAAAATTTCTTACGCATCAGCTTTCATTTGATTTTTTTTCCTTTTTCAATAAAACAGAAGCAAAAGAAGGAAATTTGACCAATGCCTTATAGTTTAGTGGTACGGTATCTCTTAAGTGAGAGGTCATGAGTTCGATCACGCCGTTGTAACCTCATGCCGTTAGTGATTGCCCCTTTAAATAAAAAAAAACTATAGAAGGAAACTTGCATCAAACATTATTGCAAGCCACGCCATAGGTTTTGGGCCATAGGAGTAATTTTGAAAAATTTATCCATATATCCAAAAGAATTGTAAGTTTAAAAAAATAAAGGAAAAAAGTTTTTCACGTATTTAGGATAAATTCAAATCCATTCCAATTCTTATAATTAGAACATTTCGGAGTATTTTTATTATTATTATTATTTTTTGTACGATACCTGTATCATTATTGTTTAAAAAATATGACACATGTAAGGCATGTGCATTTGTTTTTTTAGCCACGAAAGTTTTGGATGTCTCTGTCACTCATGCAACATTAATGTGTTGAGACTTCATTAGTTCTTTTCAATAGTAATAATTAATGCCTGGGCCCTATGTACAGTGAAATATCTATTTTTTTTAAATATTATAGATATACATCAAGTAATTGTCATCGCAAAAATGCATGTTCCCTCTTCTACCAGGTCTTCTCACCTTTTCTTGTTGGGTGATTTTTTTAACGTTAAAGTGCAATAATATCTATAAGCTTTTACTAAAAAGTGTTAAATACTATAGGCTTTTTGAATATGAAAAATTACAAACATTTAAAATAGGAGCACAAATATCATGACGGTTAAATATAACATACATGTTATTGGGACTCAAGCTGTTTTTATACATATATATATATAGTGACGAACTTAGGATCCTGACTTAAGGGTGCAAACTATTTTTTGAAAAGATAAATGAAACTTATTATTAATATTTTTTGAGAAGAATTTGAGCAAAAATTTAGTAGGTTCAAAATTAGCAAATGAGTAGGTGCAAAATAAATAAGATAGTACTAACATATACCTAATTTTTTAAAAGTCAGGGGGTGCGGTTGAACCTGGTGAACTCTACCTAGGTCCGCCCATGTGTATGTGTAACGGTGTTAACTTATATTTAATGGTTTTGATACTTTTACCCTTTTTTAATTGTTCATGTGTATTTTTATATATCCAAAAATTTTATGGTACTGCTGCTTACTTTTGACAAAAATTCATAAGTATTTTTGCACCTTAACTTCTTTACGGTTAATGTTGACTAGTTTAACGGTAGTATTATAAAATGGGAATTTTACCATTAGATTCCAAATAAAAGAATTAATAAATAAAATGTTTCAAAAATTAGCAAAATTACCATTAAGTTTTAGCAATAGCTAGTCCAATTGTCATTAACAACCTCACCCGCCGTTAATAACAACCAGACCAGCTATTGCTGGAACCTGATAGCAATTTTATTAATCTTTATGACTTTTATTCATTAATTTTTTTTGTTGAGATCTGATTATAAATTTCCCGTATAAAATTACTCTCATTTTTTAATGATTGTATCTATTTTTACATCTTTTTAAAATAAAAAAGTCGGTTATTAAAATTGCCCGCGAACCGTGAAAATACAGAAATTTTCAGTTATTATTTCATCACCGTGAGAAAACTCTAACCGTCAAACTCAAAGGATGTTACGGATTTGACAGTACGTGTAAAAGCAAACTACCAGACCCCCAAACAACTGGTAAAACCAAAAAAATATGAAAAAAATAAAAGAAGTTATACACGTGTCATCAGTTTATGGATAAAATTTTCCCGCACACGCAACCCAGTAAATCGTGTCCTCCTCAATCACGTGCTAAACGCAAAGCATAAATAACGTTAGAAAAACAAACCCTTTCTTCAATATCATATGCTCTTAGCCTCGGACTTGGGGTACCAAATCCTTTCAGCATTGCATCTTTCACTGTCTTCTTCATCTTCACTTAGCTTGCCTTTCATTATGGTCAGAGCTCTTTTCCAACCCCATGGAAACTCCGCCGTTCTTTTCTCATGCAGATCAGATCTCCGCCGTTCCTCCTTGCCGTCGAAGCTCACCACGGCGGCGAAAATCACGCATGCCCCTCCTTCTTCTTCCTTGGCTTCTCTGCAGGCAGATATTGAGGCCCATATCAAGCAGGCGATTCCTATGAAGGAACCCCTCGAGGTCTTTGAGCCCATGCACCATTTGGTCTCCAACGCCCCACGGACCACCGTGCCGGTGCTCTGCGTGGCAGCTTGCGAGCTCGTCGGGGGCAACCAGGACCGGGCCATGCCGGCGGCTTCGGCTCTGCTGCTCATGCAAGCAGTCGCCTACACTCACGAGCACCTCCCGCTAACGGATAGGCCAAGGCCCAAGCCCAGAGGCCACCACGTGTACAATCCAAACACGGAGCTTCTCATCGGAGATAGCATGATCCCGTACGCGTTCGAGCTCTTGGCCAGATCCGACGACCCGACCCGAGACGATTCGGATAGGATCCTACGTGTGATAGTGGAGATCTCACGCGCGGTGGGATCCGAGGGCTTGGTGGAGGGGCAATACTGCAAATACATGAGGACTCAGCTGGATGGTGGAGGCGCGAGTGGTGGTATAAAGCGAGAGGTAGAGAAGGGCGAAGGTGGGATACACGCGTGCGGGGCTGCGTGTGGGGCAGTGTTGGGAGGTGGGAGTGAAGGTGAAATAGAGAGGCTGAGGAGGTATGGCTTTTATGTGGGGATGATGCATGGGTTGCTGCAAAGTGTTCAGAGGGCAGAGAAAGGGCCGTTAAAGAGAGAATTGGAAGAGATTAGGAGTTTGGCACTTCAAGAACTGGATTTCTTTAAGGGTAGAAACATCGAGCTCATTTCAAGTTTCATTGATGTTTGAATCGTGTTTGTATTATTATAGGTTTGTTTTTAATTATAATATTTTATCTGTTATTCCAAATAAAAAAGAAGTTTGAAGAATGATGTTGTATGAATGTAATAGAGGTTAAATGCGTACAATTGAATATGTTTATTTTGTTAAATGTGTTTATTTTATTAAAATACCTTCTTTAATGAGATTGTTTTTATATAAAAACTCCCCATGCACACAATTGACATGATACTTTATGAATTGAAATATTATAAATAGAATTAAATCTAAATCCATAATTAGTTGCGTTAAGCATCGAACAGGGCAGCATAAATTAAGTAGATCCAAAAGGGAAATTTAACTTGAGGTCCCAAATAAGCAAGTTATTTAAGGAATAGTCCCATAGATGAAAATATTTAATAACAACATGAGGTGTTGTCAACACAACGCATGCTGTTGTCAATATAAGGATCTCATATTGTCAATGAGATCTCTCATTAAATATTTTTCATCCATGGGACCGTTCATTAAATAATTTATTTATTTAGAACGGTAGCCTAAATTTCCGGATCCAAAAATAATTATTAATTAATAGAGTAGTTAGCATGATTTCACCTGGTCACACATGATGTGATAAGGTGATGCAACAGGTGGTGGGTTGTGGGTTGGGTTAAGGCAAACTCGTTGTGTGTCTGACTCAACATATTCTCGTCAATTGACACTTTACTAAAGAAAACGTCTAGTTTGAATGGGACGAGTGACGTTTGCAATTCAATGAATAGAAGGTTCTAACAACATCAGTTCTAATAGTAGTTGGTTCGATTGTTATTAACAATTTCATCAGCCGTCAATAATAACCGGATAAACTACTGTTAGAATCTGACGGTTATTTTACCAATTTTTAAAGACATTTTATTCATTTAATTGATTTACTTTGGGATCTGATGATAAATTTCTCTAAAACCTATTGAAATGGCAGGTTCAATAATTAAGGTTTTAACAAGTCCACTTGATATATATTGGCACCGTTTGGCAAAAAGTTCAACGCTGCTAAAAGCACATTCAACAGTGTTTTTCCGTAAAACGAGACAATCGCATCCACATATTTGCTTCATCTTGTGTAAAAGTACTTCTTTGCCACATTACCAACGGATCCATTATAATTTCTTGCCTCAAACAATTGATAATTTGATTTTAGAATTTACCTTGCAAATTAACAAGTAAAACATCATTAATAATAAGTTAAGTCAGGATTTTAGCTTGTCCATTTATGAAATCATGCATTTTCATGACTCTCAATTTTGCAATTGAACACTCAAATCACATAAAAAGTTATTAAACTAACAAGTTAAGGTAGTTCTACGCAAGTCACAATTCAACCCTCAAATGACATAAAATCAAGCTTAGACAACAATCTAAACAAATTAAACCTCCACCTAACCCATATGACTATAATCCAACCATTAAAACTTATTTTCACTCATCACATTATAACAACTTAACGAAAATTTAACTCTAACATCAAACCCTAGCTAGCTCAAAATTCTATATAATATCAATTTTTTTAAAAAAAATAATAAACCGATTAAACATCTTTATATATAGTCCAAACAACTTATTCAAACTTAAAATATTCTGGTGGAAACTTCAAGCATTTGGAAATCTAGCTGAAACCATAGTTATTCCAAAATTTGAATATGAGAAGCTAAGAGAGGAAGTAAGAAATCAAGGCTAGATAGCTTACTTAAGGTTTGTTTGGGATCACAGTCTCAAACATAAGTTTTATCATAAAATTTATGTTTTACTTTAAAATTTAGGTTTTGTCTAAGTATTCATATTTTTTCAAAATCTAAGTTTTTAAAAAGATATTTTCTTATCAAAGCACACATTCTTATAATAAATTTTCTTTTTCCCCTTTTTTCTTTCTCTTTCGTCTTTCTTACTTACTTTTTGTTTTAAACTCCATAAAATCTAAAAAATTCTCAAACATTTTACCTTTCAAAATCTAGGTTTTACCTTAAATTCCGTAACTTCAAATGAGCTGTTAGAAAGCTTGAATATACTCCAAAATCAATGAAAATTGAAGCCTGTGTTCTTCCTTCATTCGATCCCTATCTAAAAATCACATTCTGATGTGATTTTATAAACCATATCTCAATGGATTCACAATGGGTTGCTACAGTGAATCCACAGTGAAAATACACCACTCTCTGCCTCCTATTTTGCTATTGGTTTGCTCCGGTGAAGCCACGGCAAATTTCACATGACCAAAGAAAAAAAAAGACCTGAATTCAACAATTCATAACTACTTCCACACACATCCCAAAATTTCACTTGTTGACTTGTCAGCCTGAAAGTATTTTGTTGAGCTAGTTTAGTGGTTTATCTATTGTTCAAAGTCATATTGACTTATCAGCCAAAGTTTCACTTTTCATATTAAAATGTGTGTGTGTGTTTTCCCTTAATTTTTAACATTATTTTTAATTATATTAATTTAGCATTTTAATCCTAATTTAAGGTTATATTTGTTATAAATATATTAAATGGGTGGATGTCCATTGACTCTTGACTTCTTACATCATTAATTATGTACATGAATTGTTACTGAAGAACTAAATAATTATTTAATGAATAGTTAAATTCATGAATAATCCAAAGAGTCTCAATGTACATTCATATGTATTTATTGTGCTATTCATTATACATGACCCTTGAAAATCACTCTTAGAGACCTATAAATACTAGCTATGTATGTGATATTGAGAGATGATAGTGTTGGAAATTGTGCCCTAGGGGCAATCATTGTACTTCACACATTATTTATTTTCTCCATTTAATTATCATATGTTTTGCATGTTTATTATGATAATTGCATCCATAGACGAATTATAACTAGTCTTAAATGTCCCTGGTTGGTTGTCTATGCGGGAGCGTGGATAAGGTAAAACCAATATGACTTTGATGAGTATGGAGATACGAGTCAAAGTCATAGGCACTTGTAAAAGTATAAGGTGCTAGACCGACCCGCTATGAGAAAGCTGCATGTATTAAGTCATTAGCTTGTCTCATATGTAATCACGTCACAATGCCCTTTGACATGAGATCATCATGGATTTCTGCATGAAAGTAACTAAGCTTTGACCTAGTCAAAAGTCACCTTTGACCGAGTGATGATAAAGGCTATAATCGGGCTTAAGGGTTTTCATGTGGAGGAATGTGAGTGATCAAAATAGATTTGTCCCTCACATTAGTTGAGAGATATTACTGGGCCCCTCAATGAGTGAGTATGAGAAATGTATGGCTATACTGTAACGAAAAGGAGTTTTCGTTTCTTTGATCAGACTACTTAGGGATCGAAAAAGTAATGGTTTGGAATAGGAGGATGACATCATCCATGCCTCATCCTTAACCAAGATATCACATGACAAAAGGGACGTGATATGGTTGCATAAAAAGTTGCGTCGTGTCAACGATCCCCGTATGATTTGGGCAGTCGTAATGTCTTGCTAGAGACCGCTTGCGACTTGTGGGTTTATGTTGAGATTAGCACATTGCCAACTTCATATGGGCTTACAGGGTCGCATGCAAGAACAGCCCAACATGAGCTTTATTTCTAGGGTTTATTCGACTTATGTATATGTGTTAAAATTCGAAATTGTTATGTAAATAATATTTGTGTGTTAGTTTAATATTTAATTTATTTCATAAATTAAATAACTAATATTAATTTAATTTACAAATATAAATTAAATTCGTTGGCTCATTATTTGGATTAATTAAATGGATGTGATTTAATCAGATCAATTTAATCCAAATCAAGATTGCAAGATTTGAATTTCATATTTTGAATTTCAAATTTCGGATTTCAAGATTAATAAAGATTAATCTTGAATATCTTTTGAATTTTTGAATATAAAGATTAATCTTGAATATCTTTTGAAATTCAAATTTCAAGATTAATAAAGATTAATCTTGATTAATCTGGAATATCTTTTGAAATTTGAATTTCAAGATTAATAAATATTAATCTTGAATATCCATTTGAAATTCGAATTTCAAGATTAATAATATCTTAGATATTTTTTCAGATCAGAATTTGAATTTTAAAAGATTAATTAAAGATTAATCTTAGATTCTATAAGCTCTCTATAAGGCCTATAAATTTTGGACCCTTGAGCAAGAGAAAGATAAGAAATTTGAATCTGACCTTGAGTCACCAGAAACCTTAAAGGGAGAGTGAGACGTGAGAGGCGCTAGCACGCTGCAATTGTTGGAAACTGTTCACGTGAATACCGGTAGAGGGAAGCGATCAAAGAAATGTCGGCTCCACGTGATCAGAAGCAAGAACGCGGAAGGTCATGGAATATGAAGAGATCTAAACGCAAAGGAAGGGACAAACTCAAAACGCAAAAGGTGAAACGAAAGAATGAATGGCACTATTATGGGTCATGAAGAATCAGTTTCATTTTCAATAATAATGCTCCAT
Organism: Vachellia pachyceras; assembly: GCA_025593235.1. NCBI lineage: Eukaryota > Viridiplantae > Streptophyta > Magnoliopsida > Fabales > Fabaceae > Vachellia > Vachellia pachyceras. The sequence continues at coordinate 23,483 of JANTPZ010077272.1, read as the reverse complement.
TAGTGTTTGTAACTCCTGTAACCTCCCTTAAAGAGGTATTACTTCATTGTCTGGCCTTTCCCTCGTATAAATAGGAGGCCATTGCGTTGTGATCAGAACAGAGAAGAATATAGAAGCTTTAGAGCATTTTTCAGAGTCTCCAATGTGAGCTCAGTGGTTTCTATACCAAAAGGTATGACTTCATCTCCTCGATCTAAATGCCTTTGATATATCCATGTTTGGGATTCTAAAATTTTAAATTCCGCTGCGTGTACGTTCTAATCCCAACATAGAAAGTGAATAAGAATTGTTCTCCCATTTTCTCTTCTCTTATTCTCTTATCCCAAATTCTCTTACTTTTGCAACACGTTATCAGCACGAAAGCTCTGACGAAGGTATTCTTTCCTCATAGTTCCATTAATGATTTCATCTACTTTCTTTTACTATACCTTTAATATCGATCTATCTGGGATAATCTTAGCCACGATATGGAATTAAAATGAATCTTTTACCGATTATTTTAATCATCGAGTTCTATGGTTACGATTGAATATTATTATTACTTTATCATTTTAAGTTCTTATATATATTATTGATATGACTAGAAGCCATACATATATCTTACATGACCAGAAGCCATATTCATTTAACTCCATTGTATATGGCTAGAAGCTATATACATTTTTATATTCTACCTTATTGCCAGAAGTCATATACAAATTTTATCTTGAAGATAAAATGCCAAAAGCCATAAATTTTTATTTTCTATCTTATTAAATGGCCAGAAGCCATATAACTTAATCCGTCATTTTGGTATTAACTGGCCTGAAGCTATAAAGTTTTAAGTTTCTTGTAATATTTTACTTTATGAATCATTTTTTTAATTATGGTAATTTGATTGTTTGTATACTTCATTTTATGTTTCAAATTTTAATAATTTGTTTTATTGCTTTAACTAGTTTAAACCATGTCATACCTTGCAAGACTTGAATTTATGGCTCTTAACATTACTGGAAAGAACTATTTATCTTGGATGCTGGATTTGAAAATTCATCTAAATGCCCATGGTTTAGAAGACACAATTGAAGAAGGGAATTACACATCCAACCAAGATAAAGCCAAATCCATGATTTTTCTACGCCACCATTTGTATGAAAGTCTAAAAATTGAGTATTTGACCGTAAAAGACCCACTTATTCTTTGGAACAATTTAAAGGAAATGTATGACCACTAAAAGATGATCATACTTCCAAAAGCTCATTTTGACTAGATGCATTTGTGTTTGCAAGATTTTAAAGTTGTAAGCGAATATAACTCGGCTATGTTAAAATTACTTCTCAATTAAAATTATATGGAGAGAATGTCACTAATGATGATATGTTAGAAAAAACATTATGTCACTGATGATGATATGTTAGAAAAAAAAATTCTCCACATTTTATGCATCCAACTTAGCCTTGCAGCAGCAATATCGTGAAAAAGGTTTTGAGAAATATGCTGAGTTAATTTCTTTCCTCCTTGTGGCTAAACAAAATAATGAGTTTTTATTAAAAAAAAACATGAATATGTCCAACTGGCTCGAATCCATTTCCAGAAGTGAACGTAGTATCTAACAAGTCTGTTTATGGCTGTGGACGTGGACGTGGATGAGGACGTAGACGTGGCTACAATCGTGGGAGTGGCTATGGTCAGAATCATAATGGTTCAAATTCCCACCTGAAGCATGGAAATATTGATAAGATCCATAAAAAGGAAACTAGTGGGCATAATAAGCATACTGAAAATCCATGTTATCACTATGGTGGAAAGGGTAATTGGTCTCATACCTATTGTACACCTAGGCACCTAGTTGACCTTTACCAATAATCACTAAAAATAATGGTAAATGATCAAATATTGAGATAAAGCATGTTGATCAAGTTGGAAATTTCGGGCATGGTGATATGAACATTACCTATTTGGATGTTGCTGGGTTCCTAGTTTAAGTTATCTGTCTATTTTGAACACATCTATGTTTTAGTGTGGTTAAAGTTGTAATGATCATATGTATTTCCTTTTAATTATATATATATTTTTATTTTATATCTCTTTTAATGAAGAATGAATCTTACTAGCATCAAACTAAAAGATTTACATTTCGTTAATAGTGCAACAACGCACACCATACTCAGAAATGATAAATATTTTTCTTTCTTGATAATGCAAGAAGCTAATGTCCAGACTACATCTGGTAGAGTAAATCTAATTTAAAGCTCCGGAGGAGCTAATATTTTGTTGCCTGAAGGAACAAAATTATGCATTGATAATATACTTTATTCTACCAAGTCTAAGAGAAACTTAACAACTTTCAAAGATATCCGCATAAATGGATATCATATAGAAATAACAATTAAAAATAATCAAGAATGTTTTAATGTCACAAAAATAGTATCTAGTAGAAATAATGTATTAGAAAGTTTTCCTGCATTTTCTTCTAGTTTATACTATACATTTACTAATGTAGACAAAAAGTTCATCAATGCAAATTAGTAGTTTGTCAACGTAAATCAGAAGTTTACTGATGAATTTAATGTTTGGCATGATCGGTTAGGCCATCCCGGATCAACCATGATGCAAAAAATAATTGAAAACTCACGTGGACATACCCTAAAGTGTAAACAAATACCACAATCCCATGATTTCTCATGTGTTGCATGTTCTATTGGCAAGTTGATTATTCGGCCTTCACCAAGTAAAATACAAGATGAATCTCTCATTTTTCTAGAATGAATTAAGGGGGATATTTGTGAGCCTATATACCCACCATGCGGTCCATTTAGGTACTATATGGTTTTAATGATGCATCAACTAAATGGTCGCATGTCTGCTTATTATTTTCTCACAACCTGGCATTTATGAGATTACTTGCTCAATTGATTAGATTAAGAGCATTTTACTTTGATTATCCTATAAAAAAAATACGTCTTGATAATGCTAGTGAATTTACTTCCCAATCTTTTAATGAATATTGCATGTCCCTTGGAACTGATGTTGAACATCCTGTAGTTCATGTTCATACACAAAATGGGCTTGTAGAATCATTGATTAAACAATTGCAATTAATTGCAAGACCTTTACTTATGAAATATAATCTCCTGATTTATGCTTGGAGCGATGCCATTTTTTGATGTAGCAATGTTGATTAGTATTAGGCCAAAAAGTTACCTAAAAGTTTCCACATCACAAATGGTTTTTGGTCAGAAACCCGATATTTCCTATGTAAGGATTTTTGGGTGTGCAGTATATGTGCCAATAGCAACATCACAACACACCAAAATGGGTCTTTGAAGAAGGATGTGAATCTATGTTGGGTATGAATCTCCTTCAATCATAAATTATCTAGAACCATCTACAAGAGATTTAATTATAGCCAGATTTTCTTATTGTCATTTTGATGAATCAATGTTTCCAACATTAGGGGGAGAAATAAGCAGTTGGGTCAAGAGATTAGCTGGAATGAATTATCGTTGACTCATTTTGATCCTCGGATAAAAAAATGTGAACTCGAAGTTTAAAGGATAATTCATTTACAGAATTTAGCTAATCAAATGTCAGAAGCATTTACTGATCCAAAAAGAGTAACAAAGTCACATGTCCTAACTACCAATGCTCAAATCAGAATTAATATCCCTGAAGGACAACCTATTATAAATGAATCCAAATCACGTCTAAAGCATATAAGGCCAATCAATTCCAAAGATAAAATCCTCAAAAAAGAAAACGAGCTAAAAATATAGATGTGCAAATCAAGGATAATCAAGAAAAGATAATAACTCCAGAAGAGTCATCTCTAGAAGAATTATCTCTAAAAGAGTGTGGTAGTCCCAGAAGAGACACGGGTACCTGAAATATGTGAAAATAATGAGATATCAATAAATTATGTTATGAATGGAATCCAATATAACCGAAATGAAGTCAATGTTGATAACATGTTTGCTTATAATATAACATATGATGTAATGAATTATAATAACGAGGATCACAAGCCAAAATCCATTAGTGAATGCCAACAGAGAAAAGATTGGCCCTTATGGAAAGATGTCATTAATGCTGAATTAAAATCATTGGAAAAATGAAGTTTTTGGATTTGTAGTCCTTACACCAAAGGATGTAAAACCTGTGGGATATAAATGGGTTTTTTTGTGAAAAACGAAATGAAAAGGGTGAAATTATAAGATACAAGGCATGTCTTGTAGCCTAAGGCTTTAAACAAAGGCCTGGTATCGATTATGAAGAAACGTATTCACCTGTAGTGGATGCAACTACTTTTTGTTATTTGATTAGCATGACTTTAAATGAAGGGCTTAATTTGCATCTAATGGATGTTGTGATTACCTATTTATAAGGCACACTTGACAATGATATTTATATGAAAGTCCCTGAAGGACTAAAAGTATCAGAAGCACAAATCCCTAAAGGACTTAAAGAGCCAAAACATCAAATTCTAGTTCTCGAGAACAATACTCAATCAAGTTGAATAAGTCCATATATGGCCTAAAGCAATTAGGGTGCATATGGTATAATCACCTTAATAAATATTTGTTGAAAGAATGATATATAAATGATCAAATATGCCCGTGCATCTTTATGAAAAGAATCTGGAAGTGAGTTTGCCATAGTTGCTATTTATGTTTATGAGATCAATGTAAAACCCTTACTTTAATACCCAAAACCTAACTTAATAATCAGATTATAATTCTTAGTCTTTATTTCAATCTATCATGAATATAGAGAACTCACTAAATTTATTATATTCCGAGGTTATCAATATTTGCGATAGGACATAGTTTGCCAAAATGAGTCCTATAGATGGCAATATATAGCAGTCAACACATAAATAACAAAAGAGACAATACAGAGATATACAAGGATGTCTGTTGCCTCATAATTCTCCCCAATGACTTTGCACGTGTTCAATTGATAGAATGAGACAAAAGTCCCAGTAACTAGCATTTCTAGTTAAAAGGCATACGAGAGAATGTCAATGAGAGATAAAGAATTAATCGCATATGAATACAATTTCTCAGGCAATATCAAACTATTCCAAATATACATCCTAGGATTCATGTATATCATTATTATGATACTCATTATTATCACGATTGCCAAGATCAATCAGATCAACATCCACATAACCACTTTTCCATAATTATCAATTCATAATCACAAGGATTTCAAACTTGTATCATCACAACATTGTACATAACTCAATACACAGAGATTTATTATCTTTCTTTCTGTTTTCCCTTATTTCTCCCCAGCCTTATTTCCTCTGACTGAACCCATGGGCTAGTACTGTCCCATTCGACTGGTGGTACAATTCAACGAGCTCACCGGTAAGTGATGTGGATTGGCCAAGTACCATAGAGCACAAAACCGGACCATGGGTCCTCCCTTTCACATCATAAGGGTGTCATAAGCCCTCATCACAATGGGCATAGGATCTTTCGGTAATCAGACTCGGAAGTCCTCCAACCTTATTTACTCTTTGGCATGCCGAAAATTAACCCGTTATTTCCTCTTTCATAATCTTCCATCAATAACCACATCCTCCTCTCCCAATATCACAATTATCTCTTTATAACATTAAAGCAAAGGAACACCCATATTTATCATCAACATGTAATCACGCATTAATAGTCACTGGCATATTTCAATCAATAGTTTGAAACTCAGGTTTTCTATCAAGTCAAGAGAACATTTATCACAACCATTTGCAAACGTTGCCATTGTAACACATTCAATCTTTAACTCTAAACTTCACAATATATTCTCAATATTATTAACATAAAGTTTATCAAGTAATAATATTTTCATCACAATCAATTCAAAATCACTCACCAGACATGTCCCAAGTATGCATAATAAGTAGAAAGCAGTTACCTCTCATCCAACAAGGAAATATTATGACATTAGCAATCCCGTGTCCAACACCAACAATTTCTACAATTTGTCTACACAATTATGCATTACCACATATTAGTTTATTTCTTTAATATTTTCTCATATATTCTGATGTCATAAAACCTCAATTATTTACAAAAATCCTCAAATATCTTAATTTCCTTTATATCTCTAAATATTGAAAATTATAATTTAAGTACAATTCCAAATTCTATTTTCAAACTTTAAAACCAAACTAAATCATTTCTAAATTCATTATTACCTCTATACATATCAATTAAAATATCTAATCCTTCATAAATTATCTATTATCTCCAATAATCTTAAATAAAACTATTTAACTCACTCTTTAATAACTCAAAATATTCTATATATTAAAAACCTTAAAATAAATTTCTAAAATACCTCAAATATCTAGTAAATAAATCTAACCATATAGAACATAGTTATAAAAATATATCTATTATTATATGATCTTCTATAAATAAAACTCCAACAATATAAATATTCACATACCAAAATATTCTCTAACAAACATGATATTACTTCCGTTAGATAGATAAAAATATTTAGATATTTTTCATGAAGAAACTATATTAAAAATAAATCATTTTACTTACCTAAATAATCCCAAGAGCACATACTTATTACTAAAAAAACTCCCTTTAAGCTTCTTTTCTCTCTACTCCCTTGTGTCCCTCTCTCTTTTCTCTGCTCTCTCTCTCTCTCTTTCATGCTGTGTGTGCGTGTGTATGGTGTATTGTGTGTGTGTGAGAGATGGCGTGGGGGTATATATAATACCCCCACTACCATTCCTCTCAATACGTGGCCCCCTTTCATTTTTTTTAAAGATATGGCTTCAGAAGGCGGTGGAATCTTTCATATCAGGAAAAGGGGAAAATACACATTTGACCCCAAAACTTTAGAAAAATTATAGAATTGACCCCAAATTATTAGGAAATTACAATACCACCCCATATATTATTTATTTTATTATTATTTTTTTAATAATTTATTTACTTAATTATTTCGTTAATCTTAATTAAAAAATTTAGGATATTACAATCAACATCGTTGGAACTCTTGAAGAGTTACAAAGGACAATTAATTGTTTGAAGAAAGAACTCGAAATGAAAGACTTGGGAAGAATGAAATTCTGTCTTGGATTACATATTGAGTATATAAAAAATGGGATCTTTGTATATCAAGAAACTTATACAAAAAGAATCCTAAGACATTTTTATATGGATAAATGACATCCGTTATGTACTCCAATGATTGTGAAGTCTTTGGAACCTAATAAAGACCCATTCGGACCTTAAGTAATTAGTGAAGAAGGTAATGAAGAACTACTTGGTCTAGAAGTATTATATCTTAGTGCTATAGAAGCAATAATGTATCTTGCTAATCATACACGTCCTGATATATCATTTGTTGTTAATTTATTAGCAAGATATAGTTCTTCTCTAACACGAAGATATTGGAATTGAGTGAAACATATTCTCCGTTATCTCAGAGGCACTATGGATATGGGGATATTCTACTCAAATAAATCCAAGCACGAACTGGTTGGTTATGTAGATGCTTGATTTTTGTCTGATCCACATGATGGTAAATCACAAACTGACTATCTATTTACATGTGGAGGTGCAGTTATTTCATGGCGATCTATGAAATAATCTATATCAACCACATCATCTAACCATGATAAAATTCTAGCAATCCATGAAGCAAGTAGAGAATGTGTTTGGTTGAAGTCGATAATACATCACATACGAACAACTTGTGGTTTATCTTCATGAAAAATGATATCAACAATCTTATACGAGGATAATGCTGCATTTATTGCCCAACTAAAGAAGGGGTACATCAAGGGTGATAGAACAAAACATATTTCACCAAAATTCTTCTTCACCCGTGATCTTTAAAAGGATAGTGAAATTGATATCCAACATATCCGTTCCAATGATAATCTAGCAGATTTATTCACCAAGTCTCTTCCCATACCAATCTTTGAAAAGCTTGTCAATGACATTAATTTTTGTAAACTCAAGGATTTAAAATAATTTCATCATGATGGGGAGTTGATACATGCTGTACTCTTTTTCCCTAGTCTAGGTTTTGTCTAACAGGGATTTCTAAGATAGGTTTTTAATGAGGCAGCACTAAATAGTGTATCAATAAATTATGTACTCTTTTTTCTTTGGTTGGGTTTTGTCCCATTGGGTTTTTCTAATTAAAGTTTTTAATGAGGCATATTCATAATGGACATATAAGGGGGAATGTTATATGTAACATTCTTATTTTTTTATATTTATAGTAAGTTGTTGTTTCGATATTTAATTAGTCAGAGAATAAAATAAATTAAGATTTAAAAGAAGAATCAAATTCAGATTATTTATATATATAAAAGATATATACACCTAAGGAAATCCCTCCTGAAAATAATTAATTATAGGTGTGTAAACTTATCTTATTATTAAAATAAGTAATACAAAACAATTATTAATTTTATAATTATTATTTTTCTTTTTTTAAAAAAATTTTTACATGCATATAATATTATTTTATTCAAAATAAAACCCTAACCCACTTTTATATAAAGTCCAGTTCCCTTCACTCCAAACTCAACCCAGCTACAGTGATGTCGAGCTATAGTCAAGGCTACAGTAATCGCGTTCCTATACCGCTGCTACAATACCGTTGGTAACCTTCTCCCTATCTTTCATTTTTCTTCTCTGGTCAGATCAACAAAAAATGTCTTATCAATATCTTATTTCCCCTGATTCATTACCTACTACCTATTTGTACAACTCATTTTTCTTGCTTTGCTTTTTCCTCTTGTACCTCCACCATCAAAGCAAGTCTTGTCCACTAGAGAAAAGTGTGTGCGCGCGCGCGTGTGCTGCCTGGTTTTTCTAAAAAAAATAAAAGGTCTTATCTCCTCAGCCTATGCATGAGTGTTTCTAAAGTGTTTTTTAAAAAAAAACAAAAAAAAACGTGTGTATGCCTAGGCTCAAATGACTGTTGTGGTGTCAGGGGTAGGTTTGTATGAGCCAGGTGTAACACCTTACTTTATCTCGTTAGCTTCATAATAGATCATTATTGAACCACTTTTAAGCTTTACAAAACTTCAGAAAAATCAAAATTGAGTGACTCCAATTTCTATATGAATCTTATAACATTTTCTACAGGGAAAAATACTCATTTGTCCAGAAACTTACCGAATAAATACAGTTTATTGCATGAAGTTGCACTGTTTATATGGTCATTTTCTAATTTTCTAGGTTTTTCTCTTAACTTTGGAAAACCATAACTTCTTGTGTAGATGTCCAAATTCAACGAACTTAGACTCATTTTAAAGCTCACTATACGAAGTATTTTTCTTAAAAATTTCGGCGCAATTGGATTTAGTTTATTATTTTTCCTTGTTGCCCAAGGTGATGATTTTTCAAGAGTGTTGGACCCCCTTTTCAAAACTTTAACCATTTTCAAATTTTATTCCAAGCATACTTGACTTAGCTAGTTCATCTTCACATAGTCATAAATGTATTCATACATATATACTTGCTCATCAAGTAGAGGTTTATGTCATACATTAAGTCCAAATACATAAAACAACATTACACAATTTGGCAACCAAGGTGTCATATAAAAACTTCATCTACTCTTCACTTATCTTTCCTATGCCTTTACTTGAACTTAGACCTAGAATGGTTAGTTTTTAAGAGTGAGATTTCAAAGAAATCCCAATAGCAAAAACACTAACATAAACACCAACATGCATGACAATCATTTATAACTTATTACATATGCATGAACATGTGATCTTCACAAATCTTTACAATTTGCATATGGCCATATCACATTAAAATTCAAATAATCACATATTTAAACATCATAAGATTGTCATACAAAAAGCACAAACCATAAACAATCATCAATGCAACTATTAGCGTAAGGTAGTTGTCTTTGCCACCTTAATTTTCAACTTGCACTTGAACTTGAAGGCTCCCTTTCTTATCCTTCCAAGAGAGTTCTTTAGTAATTCACTTTCCTAAACACAACATAATATCATGGCTATTAATTACAGTCATAAAATACACCAAAACTATACAAAACTTCCTCTTGAACATTAAGAGCCCAAAAGCTTTTAAACATTTCAAAATTAATTCTAATTCTTTTCAAATCCTTTTCTCACTTCCACCCTACACAATTTTTGTAATACTCCTTACTTAACCTCATAAGCTTCATATTATGTCATTAACGAATCAATTTTAGGCCTTACATAATTCAAATTGACCAAAGATGTGAGACTGAAAATTTCTTCCCTAGTTACTATTCATTTGGTCAATTTTCCATATTTCTGGCCCAACTTTGAAAATTCATAACTAATTCTAGAAAAATCAAAATTGAGTGGTTCCAATTTTTATATGAAGCTTATAAGATTCCTTACAGGAAAAAACTACTCATTGGATCAAAAACTTGCCCAATTAATACAGTTTATTGTGTGAAAATGTACTATTCATATGGTAATTTTCCAGGTTTTTCTCTTAACTTTGGAAAACCATAACTTCTTGTACAAATGTCTAAATTTATTGATATTAGACTCATTTTAAATATCACCATATAAACTATTTTTCTGAAAAATTTTAGCTCAATTGGGCTTGATTTGCTATTTTTATCACAGATTAAAGTTTTGAACTTTTAAGGGTCTTGGAACCCCCTTCTTCAAAACTTTCTTTTTCTTAAAAATTTTGTAAAACCCTTTTTGCCAAGACTAACTCACCTCACACGATCCCACATGCATTTATACACATATACAAATTATTAAGTAGAGGTTTATGGTTTTACATAACTTCCATGGCACATATACATATACAAAAGGTAGCATAACATAACTTGGTAAACAAGAGCAACATCATGCTTCCTTTAATCATTATTCATCTTGCCTTTACCTTTACTTGAACTTGGACCTAAAAATGGTTAGTTGGGGAGAGTGAGATTTCATTGAAATCCTAATAGCAAAACACACCAACGTATATATAAATTGCATGATGACTCTTTATAATGGATGTGAGATTAAAATAGTATGAAATGTGCAAACTAAACAATGACATACATATGACCATAGCATTCAAAAATTACACATCCATACACTTATCATCACAAATTTTCAACACCAAGTCATGCACCATTCACAAAACATTTTCATTACAACATCAATGTTGAGTTAGGAGTTTTGCTACCTTAATTCTTTAACTTGAACTTGGATTTCAAGCTTTCTCCCTTAACTTTTCAAGAGCGCTCTTTGATGGTTCACTTTCCTATATACAATATAACATCATAACCATCAATTTCAATCCTTACCAAGTCATGAAAACCATGAAACTCAACAACACTTCTTCTCGAATTTTATAAACTCTAGAACTTCAAAACTTGTTTCTATGGATTCCAATGCTTCCAAAAACTTTCTTTCACTTCCACCCTACACAATTTTTCATTCTAAAGCTAATGGAAGTATCAAAATCATGAAAATAGTACTCCTCTTACTCTTTTAGGACTGGCCAAAAATAAGAACATGTGAGGATAATGTGATTTTTCAAACTTTCTTCAAATACAAGGCATATTCTTGATCCTAAAATACTTCTCATGTATTATTTAACTCAAAAACAGATCTTCCTCATCAAGTATAAAATTACAGCACCTCCCCTTATTTTCCATTATTCCAAAAAATCATACAATTAAAACCAAAGCAATATATACATCAATCAACCCTAATCATGTAAGGAGTGATTTGCAACCAATCTTTTTCCCTAAATCCCTCTCTTTCTCATTTTTACTCTAAAAAAACATAACTTTTCAACACCAAAAAGAGAGCTCAATCCAAAAATCCAAACCATTAGAAGTGTAAAGGAGGTTGCAAGGATAAAAAATATGTATAGGATTGGGTGGTGGAACCTCTTACCTTGAAAATTTTTGAAGCTTTTCATTCCTTCTTGGAGCCAAAAATGGCGTCTTATCTTCCTCTCCAAGCTGAAAATTTCATGCAAAAATGAGGAGGAAGAGAGGAGAATTTGCTAATTAATTAATCAGTCATTTTAAGATCAGTGATCAAGATTTAATCTTACAATTTGTGACTTGATCCAAGGGCCCAAAAACCACCACCACAACCAACACTTAATCACTTATTATTGGTTCTCATAAAATGAAGTAACGATTAGTTGGAGACTTGGTTACTCAAACCAAATAAGATTGCAATCCAGTTACGTGATTCGGTTACACCTTATATCGATAAAATAATTTTATTCCGGTAAATTTTTCCACTTGTTTGAGGGCATCTATATCTCCCTTTTAATCTCCAAACATAACTAACTCATGTGACAAAAATAATTATCTCAATAATATCCCTGGAAATCTCAACTTTCCACAAGTTACTTTTGCGCTGTCAAAATACTGATAAACAGCCTACCAAAAAGTAACTGGATTTTAGGCCATAAAAAATTTCTAGAATTTTCACTGATATTCTTATCCCTTTCCTTTCTTCCCGAAATTCCTCTAATTAATTTTTAAAGAAAACCCAATTTTCCAGGGTACTTTCCTTCCGATCCAAAAGATCACCTTTCTTGTATTCTGAGAAATAGCTTTATGAAATACTAGAAATTTCATACTATTTTTCTTTACCCTGAAACTTAGATGTTTGAGGCCTTTAGGTACTTTAAATAATTATTTTTGGCTAAATATAATTTCCAAAAATTAACTAATTTTTAAAATTCTCTAGCAAAAAATCTAGGCCGAATTTGAAAAATCTGACGTCTCTCATTTTGATCAGTAGATTTTTCTCTATCTTTTAGGCCTCTGTAAATTTTTATGATATCTTGGTTAACTTTGACTTTTGACTTTGTCAAATGATCAAAATGCCCTTAGGCTTTTTCCTTATTTCCCAAAATGCCCTTAATTTTCTTTCAAAATTTAATTCATGCCCTTAATCTTTATGCTTAATAACCTTTTGTGTCTTTAGCCTTTATATCTAAACAACCTTCATGCCCTCAACTTTTAGGTTTAATGACCTTATTTTCCTTGGCCTTTATGTCTAATGACATTCTTGTCCTTGACATTTATGTCTAATGAATTCCAATGCATTAGAACTAAATTGACCGTGATCTTTCCAGCCCATTAACTTCCTCTTTTTCTGTACTACCATTCTCTGGGCTTTAACTCAGCTCATAACTATCAGTTTGACATTTATTTAAATTGACAGTAAAAGTATGGATATTACAATTTTTTTATTCTAAAGTCAATGGAAGTATCAAAATCATCAAAAACTCATTCCTTACCACTATTCTTAGTCTAGCAAAAAATTCTTTTATATAAGAACAAAGTGATTTTTTAAACTTTCATTACATGCAATTGCATTTTCTTGCTCCCACAACACATGTCATGCATATAACATCAAAAACACCTTCCCTATCCATGGAGAAAAACGTTCAGCACCTCCCCCTAGGGTTTGAGAATCCAAAATTCCAAATACAATAACAATCAACATAAACTATACACCAATCAACTCCTTAGCTTGTATAGAGTTGTTTGGTACCAATTATTTGAGCTAAATCCCTCTTTTTCTCATTTTCTCTCTCTAAAACCAGAAATTTTCAGCAACCAAATCCACCAAGAATCATGAAAATAAACCTATAAGATTGAAGAGGAGAGGCTAGATATAAATAATATGGAAGATTTCAAGCTTTAAACTTAAGCTTACCTTAATTTTTGCTTGGATTTCTTCTCCTCTTACTCCTTGAAGCTTCACACCATTTCTCTTCTATTTTGGGGCTGAAAGCATGAAATGAAGTGGCTGGAATTGTGTAGAAAAGCTGATTTAATGTCGAGACAAATTGATCAAAGGGCTAAGATTTCATCTTGAAAAATTTCTTGATCCAATGGCCATAATTCTTCCAACACAAAGGCCACTTGTCTTGCACATATTTAAAACATTTGTGGGCTGTAATTTCATGAAGAAAAATCAGACTTTGTGTGTCAACACAAAGTGGTGACAAGTGTCCTTGATCCAGTACAACCAATACCGATAAAGTAACTTTATTTTGATAAATTCTACCACTTATTTGGGACATTTATTTCTCTCTTTTTGGTCTTTAATTAGGACCATTACAAGTGGCACAAAATATTTATGACATGCTTACTTTTGAAAATTTTATACTTCCATAAAGTTACTTTACGCTATCGCAACACTGGTAAAGCGACTTACTGATAAGTAACTGGATCTAAGGCAACAAAAAATTCCTAAAATTCTTACTGAGATTCTCACACCTTTTCTTTTCTCAAATTGCTTCCTTAAATGTCTTTAATTAACTTTTAAAGAAAACCCTAATTTCAGGGCTTCTCCGGGTCTTTTCCTTCCGATCCGAGAAATCGCTTTTCTCGTATTTTGGGCAACAATTTTATAAAACACTACAAATTCCATGCTATTTTTTCCTACCTTGATATCAGATGTTTGAGGCCTCATGATAGTTCAAATAATTATTTTTGGCTAATTATTTAACAAAAATGCTAAAAATTAAATGACCTTTAAAATTCTCTTAATAGAAATCTAAGCTGATTTAACTGAAATCGGGCCCACATACTGATCCATGACTTTTTTCTACATTTTTTGTCTCTATGAATTTTCTGATATTTTTTGTCAAACTTTGATCAAGTTGACTTTTGACTTTGGTTAAATGACTAAAATGCCTTTACACTTTCCCTTATTAACATAATACCTTTACCTTTTTAAACTTCCATTTTTATCTTTATTTTTAATGACATTTGGGTCCTTCCCAAAAGGTCACCCATCATTCCATTTTTCCAGGGTAAGCACGTTTAACTGTGAAGCTCTAATGGAATTCGGTATCTTAAGGCTAAGTTGACTGTGATCTTTCCGGTCCATCACCTTCCTCTCTTTCTGTACTACGTATTTGTAGACCTTAACTCAGCCCATAACTACCGTTTTAACCTTTATTTTAAATGGTGTAAAACATGTATATCACACCAGGTATATGTGGGTTACAATGGGTAGAGTGAGTATGTGTGTGGATGTTTTTTTATTTTTTATTTATTTTACTATATAAAATAGAGATATATATAATGATATATATGCAAGTGTATGTGAATGTGAGTGTAGGTGTGTTTGTGCTTGTCAGTGGTTAGTGGTGTAGGTGATATAGATGTGTGTTTTAGCTTTTTATTATTTATTTTATTAATCGGAATAAAAGACATTTAATAGTAAAAGAGCAAAGCTACAGACAATGCATACATGCTAAGCATAAAGACTTCTTGTTCCATCAATCCTTCTGAATGTGTCTTGTCTATAAATATATATATATATATTAACACTCATATATAAAGAGGGGCCCATGCGTTTATTGTAACTTTACGTCTTCACCTTCAAAATAATTTACTCTAATTCCATAAAAAAAGAGAATATATAAATATATATATACATACCTATATAAGTGTGTACTTGTATGTGCTATGTGTGAGATTGTGTAAGAGTGTGCCTACCTTTTATTTTTAATTTTTTTAAAGCAAAAGGAAGATGATCCCAAAAGGCATGTATATGTGTTGTGTATGTATGTGTGAATATATATATATACTTATATATGTATGTGTGTCCAGTGGCGGAGCCAGGACCCTGGACCAGTGGGGGCAATTTTTTATTTTCAAACAAATGACAACAAGCTTACAAGTGTAAATAATTTGAGTGGGTTCAAATATTAAAACTCAGTGGGTGCAAAATAAAAATCTAACAAGCATTTACATATACCCCAAAAATTGAGTGGGGGCAATTGCCCACCCTCAC
>JANTPZ010077242.1:743-36258 GCA_025593235.1 Vachellia pachyceras | reverse complement strand
CGACTGCTTCAATCTTTTCACCAATCTCCATATCTACGCAGGGTTCATCCACGTCCATCATTTGACCTTCTGCCTCTAAAGGTTCACAAGCCGCTGAAAGCCTTTCTTCACACACCACTGGCCAATTTGATGCAACAAACGGTACAACCACCAAACTGTCTCTTGATCCTTCAGAGATCTTTTCCTCGCTCGTCCCATCTTCCTCGGACTTTTCTAACTTTGCAATACCCCACGATGACAGGTAATCTAGAAATGAGTGGAAACAATGGTTCAAGATATTTTCAAGCAGATCCAGAACACCTATAACTTGTGCAGAATATTTTATGCTATGCCCATTACCATGGATTGTAATGCTAAAATTATTATGAGCAGCCTCATTCCATTCTTCAAGTGTAGCAGCATGTAAAAATCATGTCTAAATACTACATCATCTAATTTTTTTATACTGGACCCCTTAAAAATACATGAACTTATGAAATAACATATCACTGGAAGATAGGGATACATTCTGCAACTTCGTTGAACCTAGCTCTAATAAGTTCCCAAATCCCAACAACATTTTCCATGGAAAATTTTCCTATCAGCGTCCATTGCAATTTGATAGGAAAATCTTCTATAAATTGTTGTTGGGAACTCGTTAGATTCAGTTACAACAGAACTGCATGTTACCGCAGATTTCAGGAAGCTATCATCAACTTCTCATCATTGGACTTGATCTTCCTACAGTTGTGAATTTTGTGAAGGATTAACTCTAATGCTAAAATCATCTTGCTCTTCAAATTCCAAGACCCCAGATGATTGAGCAGGACTCCAATTAATCATATTATCTATAAGAAAGGCTCTCCTATTCAAGCTACCTTGAGATGAAACAGAAATAGCAAAAGATCATGAATATATTCATGTCATCGTATGAGTTACAGCTCAGCATATTAGAATATGTAGTACATATCATTTGTCTTTGACAGGTATATATTTTAGCCTACAGGTTCCTTTCAATGCAAAGAATTTCAAGTAGTTCACCTATAGAACAGATGTTGGCTTCCCTATGAGCAAAATGACCGAAGGAAAATTAAACATGGGACTTCTAAAAGAGATGTCGTCAAGTCAAAAACTCACAACCCGAACGTAACAAACATGTTATCATACTTTGACCTCTAGGTGAACGCACACATTTCGTGCTATTAAGTATTTACCACTCGAAGATTCTAGGTTCACTCTAAGACTGAGAAACTGATACAAACGCGCAAGAGCTTTAAAGAATCTTATTATGAAGATTGATTTTGATTTTAATTGGGCCTGAGTAGCATATATGTTTATGCAATCAAACCTCTGAAGTTTGTATCGCTGAATCTTGGGGTTTGATTTCTCACTTTCTTCCTTAAAATCCTTCCCATCTCATCTCATTTACTTGTTCAGATATTTATGTCTCTCAATTGGAGCTAACATATTAGGATCCACAATATTACTAGTGAGCATAATAAACCACTTAAAAGCAGCAAACTACTTTCAACCATCAATAATAATTTATTGCTAATGGAAGGGTGGGGGAGGGGATCACAATCCTTATATCCAAAAGCAAATGATAACAACAGAAATTAGGGTCAATCCAAAAGCTTTAAAGAGTTATAACTTAGAATCTGCATAATTACCCTTTAAGCCAGGAATAAAGTCAGACTGCAAAACGATTGGGAATTTCTGAAGGCTCGGGTACTTGGCAAAAGGGATTTTAGTTGGATCATAGGGCATAAGGGCTCTCTCTTCCGTCACATTACTCATCGGCAGTATTTCAACGGAGACTTTATCTGTATGCACCATGGCAGAGCAAGCGCAGGGTAATTCTGGTGACAGCTCTCGTTCAACAAAATGAGGAGCATTAACATTTGGATCTTCATCCATGACCGGAAAAAACTCAGCATCCTTGCATTTACCAACAAAAAAAAGTTATGTAGTGAAATTACAAAACATACATCTAGCTGCGCAAGCGAAACAGTAAAAAGCAATTCAGATTTTAGAGTTTCATAAGCAAGAATAAAATCGCTCAGTGGAAATTTAGCGGAATAAAGGTACCAGTCGCCGGAATTTTCTTGACGAACTGGAGAGACAAATTGGGGAGCAATCGTCGTAAAATTCATCGACCTCCTTGCGCTTCATTGTGCCGAATTATTTTTCAGTCCTTCTGTGTATGCGCGTGAAACATAAGCAGTTAAGCACATAACCCCGCCCCCGCGCTAAACGGAAGAAAATCTCTTAAAAAGATTCTCAAATATTTAATTTTATTGCTGACTAAAAATATATTAAAATCCTTAAGAATTAAGATTGTAATCTAATTATATCCTTTATCTTTTGAGCAAAAAAAATTATATCCTCTATCTTCAATTTAAAAAATAAATAATTACTGTAAAAAAGAATTTTAAATAAAATAAAATAGAGGTACGCTTCTGTATTTTTTTCCGAGTGCAGATATATTCTTATTATTATATTTCAATTGTATAAATGGAAGCATATCATGTGGCCTACCGGACAAATACAAAAGCATTTCATAATGAAAAAAAAAAAAGGATCTCGGATGCAGTTACTGTTTAGAGTGAGACGAAGGAGAAGATGAAAATAAGGTGTTCAGTATTCACTGCTAAGGAGGGTCGTTGAGCATTGGCCCAAAAAAAAAAGCAACAGAGAAAATTAGCGGGTCGATCTTCACATTGTGTCCGTCTGGGAATACGATAGAGAAGTAATTTTACGTAAATTGAGATGAATATGTAAAGAAAATTATATTATTTTACGGAAAAACACTGTGAACATGCTTTTAACTTTTCCAAACGTTATCATAAATAAGCCTACAGGTGGAGAATGGTCTAGTGGCGATATGATACACAATTCAGCCAAAAAAAAAAAAGATATGGGTAACAAATGCAAGAAAAATTAAAGAAATTGCCTCTCAGTCTAAAAACTTGTGAGTCTTCTTTTAAGTTTGCAGGCATATATTAGTCTCAGTGAATCTTAGAACTAAACACGCAAACTTTTTTTCTTGTAAAAAATCTTATAAGCAAATATTACGTGCTGTTTCGGAGGAACCAAAATGAATGAGCGGTTTTGGTTGTGGTGATAGCGAGGAAAAGATCGAAGCTTATGATTTTGTTCTTCCTTTATTCGCTGTACCGAGACCGTGGAAAGTTAAAAAAAATAAAACTCGTTCCTTTTCTTCTCCATCCTCACTTTCAAAGTGAAATTAAAGTCACTTCATTTAGATTCCTGGCCAGTTAAAAGGTGAAACCAAATGTTTGGCCGATTCATGTGGTCCAAAATTTCAAATCCCTCTTCGCACGTACTCTCCTGCGACGGACCTTCCTTAAAAGCGCCGGTTCCTTAACGCCATTTCCAAAAAGTGTATTGCACCAACGGCAACCACCATAACCATTCACATTTTATACATTGCATCTCATCTCATAACTTAGTGCACCACCAACGGTCACTTTTATCTACCTTTTAGGATTTTGGCGCTGATCACCAACCACTTTTCGCTTCCTTTAAGGGAAAAACAAAATTTAGTCGACACAAACGAACAAATGAAACAAACAAATGAATAATATTAATAATAATAATACCAATAAAAAATATCAGCCACCGCGCCAAACAACCGAGCCACCTCACATAATTTGGTCGGCAAATGAGGGGAGTCGCCGGAAAAAGTTTGCAGGAACCGACGGCATATCACCTCTAAACCTTGGGTGTCTTAAGTAATAAAACCCAGCCCCTAAAGCAAATCCCTTCAACGGCACCACATAGAACACCAACGATGCCACCAAACAAAACACCACAAATATCCCCGTGGCCCTTGGATCTCGCCAATTAAACAGTGCCTCCAAACGCTCCCCTTGCGCTGCCAGGTCACCCATCAATGTCTGCGCCCGACCCGACAGTGCCCTTAGCCTATCGTATCGGATCCGAACTTGATCCGAGGATCTCGTGCTGGGGAACCCATCGAACTCTTCGTCAAGCTCGTCCAGGCTCACTCCATCAACGTACGATATCCTCAGGTCCATGCTGTGAGGAACCCTCCGTCGATTTCGCAATCTGAACAGCAATACCAAGAAGGCATACATGAACGCTGTGGGAAGCACCAGATGGGGGCACAGCACAATTGCCAACAGCAACACGTGGACTAGAATCGTCGCAGGAGGGTGCACCCACGTGCGAATCCCATCCAGCCACCGCGCCGCGGTTGCGACACGTGACAAACAACTCACGACCCGGAACCAATTGGCCTTGCTCCGCCTCATGCTCCATACGTGGTTGTCCGAGTCCAACATGAACTGAACCACTTCTTGACCCAAAGGTGGCTCTGATCGGGCGAGCCGGGCGGTGACGATGCGCATAGCCATATGACGTAAGACATCCTGTTGGGCCGGGCCAAATGGCTTTACGTAGTGCATTCTCGGAAGAATTGGGCTTGCATAGGCCTGCATCAAGTTTAACCACGAGGAACACGAGAACCTTACTGCAATCTCGATCTCTCCCATTTTCTTGGCGCCATTTGGTAAGATTGCAATGAGGGAGTAACTATTCATGTACACTCGGTTTGTGTCGAGCGTGGATAGCCGTATTCGGATTTTTCCGATTCGCATGTCTTTGTTGGGCTTGCCTGCTTCATCGTGCTTGTACCTTCCATTATCGAACACGCCTATCGTGAGCACCGTGCAAGGGTCGTACACATCCCAAGTGTACTGCTCATTCCAACTTGGATTGAATCTATCTAAGATGGTGCGGGTTCGGACCCACTTGGGCCCATATTTGGCTACCACGTAGGCATCGGTGGTGCCCCGAGTTCCATCTTTGGTCTTTACGGGCAGCAAATTGGTGGCCTCGCGAATCCCGACCTCTAACATGCCGATGGGAGCCTTGGCTAGTTGCTTGGCAGCGGCTCGAACATCACTGGTCACGTGAGCAGCCTCGTCTATCACGTGATAGCCCCCTTCCAAGCACACTCGAACGTGGATTCTACCTGCGTACGGCCGGTTCATGTCCCCAACCAGATTAAACCATCTTGATTTTGGCTCCGTTCGATCATCTGTTCGCCTCTCGATGGAAGACACGTGTATTTTTGCTTGGCCCACTGTTTGTGAACGAGACACGTCCTCTACGGTCACCAGCAGGAACGGCTCGAAGGGTTCAGCGGCCACAAATATGAGGTCCTCGTTCCAAGTCGGATTGGCTGAGCTGGATGACGACGGGCCCACCGATGTCTTTCCTGTCTTGAATACCTGTGCCCCCAATTGTGCCTTCACGTAAAGCTCTGGATTCATCCGAAGCTTAGGCTCGGCTACCGAAGCTATTCGCAAATCCTGGGTCTGGATGACCGTTAACCTTAGGTACCAGAGCTTTGGAGACAGGTAAACCTTAGATCGGGTCTCTGGTATCAACCCGCCCGAATCTGATTGCCACGCTTCCTGGAACGCCTCATCTGCCTGGGTTCCGACCCACACGGCGAGCATGACGTCATTTCCCGGAGAATTTTCTGATTCCAGAGTGTACCATTGTGGAGCCAGAGGACTGTCTGGGGGTACTCTCTTTGGAACTTCCTGCAAGTCAAAGGAGACAGCTCCAAGACAACATTCCGTACTCTGATTATCTTCTTTCTTCTTCTCCGACCACACAGACACCTCCAATGACGTTGAATTAAGACCTTCTTTGTCAAACGCGAAGACTTGATCCCAATCTTTGTCAGTTTCGTTTCTGGTCTTTATACTGTGTGTTCCAATCACGAGCTTAGCATGAACTGAGGATCCGGGCCCTGGTTTGGCTAGTTTGGCCTTTAAAACCCTTACATAGAGAAATGGCATTCGATCCACGAGATCATAAGTGCTGCGGCTTCGATCGCTGCTCAGAGATCGGAGTTCAATGTCATTTACGCCGAGATCAGGACGCTTTTGTATCTCGCCTTGCTTCTCCTTATGCTGTTGCTGCTTCGGCTTCTCCGTATGAGCTATCGGCGGGTCCACCTCAGGCGGTGGTGGGACTGGAGCAGACTCAGCGGGAGCTTCTTCTGGCTTCGCTTGATCAGGTTCTGGTGACTTCGGCTTTTCCTCTTCCTTAGATTCTTCTTTGGCTGCCGGCTGCTCATCTTCTTTCTTTTCCTCTTCTTTTTTCTCTTCAGCTTTATCTTCCTTCTCTTCCTCTTTCGCGGCATTCTCCGGTGGCCTTTCCTCCGTCGCCGACTCTGCCGCTTCAGTCTTTTGCTCTGCGGCGGCGGCGGCATCGGCAGACGGCGGATCTTCGTCAATATAATAGACCTTAACCCCAAGCTCGCCTTTAATCTGAGAGAAGACGCTCCTCTTCTCAAGAGGATAATACACAAGAGCTTCAGAACCGGACTTGACAAAAGTGCCTCCTGATATTTTAACCTTGCCGAGAAAAGTGCTTCGCTTCCCTGTCTTTTTATCGTTATACAGATTGATCTCTAAGATTTCGGATGCCATAGCCTCTGTGTCGTGAACAACAAACTCGAGCCTCTCATCCCACTGGGGATTTAGATCTCTGGACTTGGTCTTGGTCCGCCGCCTCTGGCCGTCGAAATCCACAATCGCATAAGCGCTCGCGGTTCCTTGGCCATCTTTTGGCATCAGATTCTTAGCACTGCAGACCTCTACTACGAGCTTTCTACCAGAAGTCTCCGCCATGGATGTGATAAGCTTGAAGTTCCTGACGAATAATGATATCTCAGGAGAGACTGATGGGAACGATAAGAAAGAGAAGCCAAGGAGAAGTGATGTAAGAGAGAATCCAAGGAGAGTAGTATTTTGAGCCAAGAGAGAGTATACGTTATAGTGGAGGGTTAGCTCCAGCTGGGAAAGAGAGGGTGGGCTTTGATTCTTAGAGAAAACAGGTCGGAGCCAAAGTGGATGGCTTTTTAAAAGGAGGGGAGCGTGGGGCAGGTTAGCTCAGACACGTAAGACAGGGTGTGCCACGTGGCAAATCTAGTGATGCGATTTTCCTTAAAAAAATATAGGAGTGTTTGGCAAATTTTTTTCTTTTTTTTATTTTGAAGGCAAAACTTCTCTCATATACTTATCTTGATTTACGTAAAAAATAATTTTTAAACAGATTCCCAAACGATCCCAAAATGGGACAGCAATGTGCTTGTTTGGAACACCGTTTCCCTAATGATACACGTAAGACAAGAAAAAACATCTCGAAATATGTAAAAATCATATTGAAATTCGTAAAATCATCTAAAAATCTGTAAAATACCTCGAAATCCATAAACTTATTTCTCCCGATGGAATTTCCAAGCACACCCAACATGTGTTAGCTGGCAGCGTAGTGAACATCGTGGCTGGTTGGCGATAGGTGGAACGAAGGGTCGTCAAATAAAATATCTGTGCATAAAATTCAGGACCGTCGCATGCAGATCACAATGTAGATGCTACCGAACACTGCGTCAAGTAAATTAACGTGGGCTTGGGGCAGAGATTCTCGTGAGATTCATAACTATCCATAGGACTGTTTATCGCCGAACGATCTTATTCCATTTCTGGTGTGTGCGCCAGTTTTCGTTATATTAAAGAACTGCGTTGTCAGTGAGCCACTTGCAGGCATCTGCTCTGCGGAAATGAACGTTGCTTTTGTTTGTCCATAATGGTGTACAGTGCAGTAATAAAGACGATGCTCACGCTTTTAGTTATAGAAATAAATCTGTGCGCGCGCGTACGGTACTGACGTGTAAATTAGCTTTAATTCTTTCTTTTAGCTACAAGGTATTCAAGTCATTCTGCATAAAGATTTTGCCTTTTTGCAACTGTGTCCATGTCAGTATTAGTAGCAACGGTTCCTTTAAAATCTAGGATTAGCTGTTTCACTCACCTACAAACCAGTGAGTGAATTAGTTATTTCTACCAGCGGTAGATATCCTGGTCTAACACAAAAAAAATGTAAAATTATAATAATTTGGCTTTTAATATCAGAGGCCGCACATGTTCTTACAAATGTAAAAAAATGTAAAATGTAAAATCCTGGTCTCAGGATGTTGGCTATCTTAATATCAGAGGCCGCACATGTTCTTACAAATCCGATTGGTACTTCCCTCAATTCAAGTATATTATGAATTCGGTTAATGCTGAGCTGATAACACATGGACCCTGCGACTGCTGCCATATGGGTGCTTGTGCTTTAAATTTGGATCTCAAGGTACTTATCTTCCACTGTGTCCTCTGTGTGTATTTTGTCTTCAGCATTTACAGACTTCTAAATGTTTCTTGCACTAGCCATGCACAGGTTCTTGAGAAACTCAAAATAATTTCCCCAAAGAAACCGGTTTTGTCGCCACATGCACGAATTCATAACACCCATCACGTGATCTATTTATTTTCCCTTCCACTTCTTTCTTTTTTCTTTTTTGGATTTCTGGCACATTTCAGTGAAGAGGTGTTATAAAACTGATGCTAGATTCCATGTCCTCATCACTTGCTTTCGGTTTAAGTTTTTTTTTTAAAAAAAAAAAAAGAATTCACATGCCACAGATAACGAGGGTTAATTAATTTCTCAATGCTTCTTGTTGACGTGTATTCTGTTCACGTCCTGAAAATGCCTGAATGAAATTAATGCTTGCAAGTGAGCTGCATAATACATGTTTGAGAATACGCCACCGAGAAATTTTAAGATGAACATGACTTGAAGGCAGGGGACCGCAATATAAAAATGGTTTAACCATCACGTCGAAACATGTGGTTGCCTTGTGCTGAAGATATTGACTGGTCTTTCTCTTAGTAATCTTAACAATTTTTTCTAGAGAATGGTCCGTGAAGAACTTCAAATCTTCAACGATCCTAGGAAAACTAATGACAGTATAGGACAGGACTGTGGATTGCTCGTATAAGGTAGTATCCAACTGTCTGTCAGTGTCACCCTGTAAACCTCGATCGTGGGAGGCATTCTAGAAGCTAAAAAATTTCAACTTTGCATTTATGATTGATCACAGTGAGGCTGATGGATGGTCCATCTTTATCCCAAGGAAGAAGAATCTTCCGAGAGTGAAGGAAGGTGGAAGGTGGGAGGGTTGAGTCTTTAAGCGTCCCTACACTTAAATGGACCCTATTTACGCCGACTAGTCCGTGTGAACTTAGAAACTCTTCGGTCATTATTTTTTCCCTATGTGCTTTGAAGGATGAACTTCAGGATGAGTATAGTAATTATTTGTTTTTAAAACTACTCATGCCTCCAAAAAAAAATTTTTCGGTTGTGATTTTTACTTTTTCAGAAAGGGACAATTTATGAATATCTTTCAATATTTTCTTCTCTTTTGTACATGCTTCAGTGAAGCTCTGTATCAGTCATTTGAACCCAAGGCTACTGACCCTAGTGTATGCTCTGCTCTTGGCTTTTGACGTATACAGCTTGAAGATTTGAACGAATTGAATTGAATGCTTAGTTTAGTTATCAGTTGCGCACGCGCTTGTTTTAATCTTGAATTTTGACTCTGTTCCAAAGTGACAAAAAGCCCTAGCCCCTGAAGGGACGATGTAGACACTTCGGGTAGAGAAGTTCCCAAAAACTTTTGATATGTTTACCAACCTGCACGATCACTAGTTTCGTACTGAATGAAATATTATATTCATCCGGTGATGTGAATTGTTCCTGATAAGGAGACGTTATATTTTCAACATCATAACATGATGCCAAAGTTTCAGTCTTAGAATGTTATATTCAGACAACAGAGTTGCTAGAATAACTCTCGAGGTTTGAAACAATTGATGTGCACTGGAAAATAAAAATATATTCAGACAATAGAAGATCTATTCATAATTCCCAAATAGGTTATCTTACATCATCTAAATCTCTCTTACTCACAATCTCATACATTGATTGGCCTCCATGAGGAGGAGAGGGAAAAGGGGGAAACATAAACAGTCAGCCTTTTCAAAATATTAGACTATCTGCACATTGGACTCTGGGGATGGTGAGAATAAGCAAGCTGGTGTTCTAATGAGCAGTGTCCTAATATTTCTTCAAGTCTGCCTTCTTGAGTGCTAGGTTGGTCCTTCTTTCCCTGCACCATCTTCAAGATACTCTCAAAAACTGGCACTTCACAAGGGATTCTCAGAACGCCAGTCTGTTGAAAACCAAATTCTTCTTCTGCTTCTCTCAGTAAGACATGAAATTCATGATGGCTCAGATATTCAGTAGGTATAATAAACCTCTTCAGCTCTTCCCCAACACAAACAGCGAGATAGCCTTTTGGAACAGCACTGCTTGATCCCCCTTCACGTTCAGATATAGAAAGTGTCCTCTTCAGAAAGTTGATGCTTTTACTACTGCTGCTACTGTTACTGCCACTAGTTTTTGAGGAGTTGGCTTGCCTTCTCCATTTCTTGAGGATCTGTTGAAGCCTGACAATATCTCTGATCTTGTTAGATTTCTTTGGATCCATGGAAATGATGGATATGGTGTGTCTCTCTTAGTCTCCGGGGTTTGGGAGGCTTGGCACTTGGCTCGCTCTCTCTGCTTAGGCTACATATGGGGTTGATTGGTTTACGGTTCCAATTTATAGAAGTCTTAAGACCTTGGGGAATCTAAAACTTCTAAACCTCGCTTCTTGTCTCTTTTCATACCTTTTTTTTTTTATTTTCGTTATAGGTGAAGGAGATTGCAAATACCTTCTTGTATTTTTTCTGTCACATGGGGGAAGCCAACAAGAGAAGTTTTCATGGTTAGGATGAGTAGTTAAAGGACTTAAAGTTAGCGTCTTCCAGGTTTCACATGTGAGTGATTAATGTAATTCTGAACTCTCTCCCTCTCAGTTCCTGGTTTTAATGGTTGAAATCCACATGTGCTTGGTTTTGTCCTAATCAGGATTGACTAGGACTGAGATTCTCTGAGTTAATTACCAGTTATTAAACTAAACAGCTTTAGGTCAGTGTTAGGTTCTGGCAACTTTGGTTTCCAAGGCAAATTACCCAACAGTCAAAGGTTGGGCGTCCTTTTTTACCAAGAAGGTACCCTCTGACGTACAATACAATTGTACCATTCATACCTCCAGATTATTTCATTTCTCTCTTAATTGTAATTTTAATATTAACTATATATTGACGATCTGATGATTTTTAGAATTCCCAGGAGATCCATGTGACGCAGCATCAAAAGACGCAGACAGAGACGGGTGCTGTTTAAAATTTTCTAATTCCCCAGGATTAAGCTGAAATTTCGTGCAATATTGTGGGTATAAAGTTATTCAATTCAATGCACTGTAGAGCAGAAGAAGGAAAAGTCAAAACGAAAAGGGGAAAAAAAAGAGAAAGTTTCCTTGAAGATGGTCAGATAAGTTGAACTAAGGTAAGTAATCGTACAAATGCGTTGGGAAAGAAAATATCGTTAGGTCGGCAAGTTATCTACTCATTCATGCGGTTAACCAATATTTTTTCAAAAAATTAAAGGGGTAATTCCAATCAAAAGGGGCTATGCAAATAAGAAGAGAATGTACGAAAATCAATCTAAAGATGGTAAAATCCTTTAGACTATGATCAGCTATACCACGAATATTCATTAGAGGTTTAGAAACTTAGATTTTATGTTAAATTCTAAATTTTACTTTAAAATTTATGTTTTATTTAAATACTCATAGTTTTCAAAAAAATTATTTTAGAGATAAAATCTAGATTCTGAAAATGCTATTTTTTATCAAATCATACTGTCTTTCCTAATTATTATTCTCTTTTCTCTTTCATATTATTTTATTTTTCCTCTTTCTCTTTCTTCTCCATCTCTCTCTTTATTCCTACTCGCTCTTTTAATTATTTTTCTCTTTTCTCTTTCTTATTATAATACTGTTATTTTTACCATAACTTTTCAAACACAATTACCTTTTTAAAACCTAGGTTTTACCTTAAAATCCGTAAAAGCAATTTTTTCAAAAATCTATTCTCTGTAACCCATGTTTTGCTTTGACCCCGGTAAAAATTATTACCCACCAGATTTCTAAATAGATCTAAAATACCTTTGACTGTACAAGTATCATTGGAAAAGACTTTTCACAGCATTCAATAAATAATCCAAATTCACCAACAAAGTAAGTGTCTAATTGAAGACATTGGTTTGAAATCGTAGTTTAAAAAAAAGAGTAGAAAAATAGCCTATCAAAATTCAAAATAACTTTTAATCCCTAAAATTATGGTTTCGATAAGTTAGACAAACAATATTAAATTCTTCATAATACCTTTCAACCTTTAAAACTTGGCTTGAAGGTGAAAATCACCGTTTTTCAAAATGTTATTCTTTCCAACTTTTTTAGAAGTTATTCTTTATGGACTAATCTAAACACACCATTAGTCTACATCGTAAGCAATTGACCCAACCACAAAATCGTGAGTTCAAATCCCCTATCAATATAAATAACTTCTCAAGAGACAGTATGTAAGTATATCTATTCACGTTATGTAAACTTAGATGATGGCTTGTGAATTGTGAGAGGATTGCAACACCGTTCCACAATGATGCACGTAAGTCGAGATAAAACCATCTAAAAATATGTAAAAACCATCTCGAAGTCCATAAAACCATCTAGAAATCTATAAACATTTTTCTCCCAACAAATTCCCTCCATTCTTAGATGATGATTGGAAGATAAGGGAAGGTGCTCCTAACATGATCCGCACTCCATTGCACCGATCAAGAAAGAAGAGAATCGCCCCTGGATTTCCATTTTAAAAGTACCCTCCTAATCATTTATTTTATTGGTTGGTGCTTATTTTAAGTCACCTCAATAATTTGATTAAATGTTCCTTGATCCACAACTTCAGTATTTGATCTTTCTTTTAAAAAACATTGTTGGCCCTATATATACAGAAGTATCATTACAGCACGTATAGTTTAACTATCAGAAAAATGCTATTTTTCATCGTTAAATAGAAATTTTCTGATGAAAAATAGCCATTTGGCAATGGATTTTTTTATTGTTAAATGACATTTTTCTGATAGTAATTTTTCCGTCTTATATATATTTATACAAAAGTAATAACTTTGTGACTTTGTGTTTATCTATAAATCTAACACATCATGTTTTATTCACTCTATTGATTCTCTCTCATTTCTTTCCCTCTCAATCATCATCTCTATAGATAAGATTATATTTTAAAAAAATGCATCTCTTACTTATTTAGTATTTTTAATTCATTTTAACAGACAATTTAATTCTCCCAATTTAAATAAATAGCTGTATCATGTTTACAAAAGAGACTGGAGGAGGGGTACTTCTCTGTTGATGAAGGTGTGGAACATGGGAGCATTGCCTAGCCACCTGATTCATTAATTAAATCTCCATTAATGGACAGCTATGCCACAAACTTGAAAAAAAAATGGAATTGAGCCACTCTCTCTCTTTTGTTCTTCCTGAACAATCATTGCCCAGCCACCTGATTGATTCTACATATGATCTGTAATTCCCTTTGGCGTCATCGAAAAGTTGACCTTTTTAATTATTTTTTACAGAAGAACAATTTAAAAAAAAAAACAAAAGTTTCAGTTGGGTTTGATGCTCCCATACTCAGATTTTAAATATAAGCCAAAATATGAACGAAACAGAGCACTAAATATCACTTCGATTGCATGCTTTAAAATTTATACTGATATGGAATTTGATGTGCTTGGAATTCAAGGATTATTTCATAAAAGGATTATTGTAATTTCCTTTTCTTTCTTTTTTTTCCCCTTTGGCGTAACATGAAAAATGATGCTACTCGGTGCATTATTTGGTGGAATCATTCTGCCAGCTAACTGAAGAATAGATTAATTCTGATGATTATTGAGTTAGTAAACGTACATGACCTTTTTGGTAAGAGGGAAGAACACACGTCACAATCCAAAATGTCTCACCCTTACCTTGGATTCACACACTTATTTAAATTTCAATTTTTTTAATTTAAATTAGCTTCAATATTCCCTTGCCAACTTAATTACGAGTCAAAACTTGACGTCTCAACTTGTTTGGGTAACAACTTTAATTTCCGTTTGAGCTTAAGTTTTATTAGCAATCTATTAATATATTTTTTATCATTATTCACCTGAGGAAAAAAAATGAATTCCCCCACCAATCATATTTAATTCAAGAAAGACTTAAAAGAAGCTATTGGACTACGAGGTTTCACATTAACAACCGATTATTAATTCACTTGGAAAATTCAGTGCTTTCCTGCATTACGGTCAAACGGGAATAAAGGAGTGTAGAAGAATTAAAAGCACGCCAACAGCTACCTCGTTACAACGTACGAAGGAGTGTAGAAGAAATGTAACTAAACCAACTATTAGAGAGATTTATTGTAAAGTCCCAAGAAAGTTATTTATGAAAAGGTTTCAAGATGTTGTCAATAACAAGTCAAGGAGTATCATTAATAAATGGAGCAGCTGCCATTACCAACTTTTGGGACCTTTTCATAAATAACTTCGTTCCTTGATACCTTACAATAAATCGCTGTTTATTTTACATTGACGAGGCGATGAGATGGTAGGGCTTTGAGCCATATCGAGAGGGAGTAATTAACAAGTAACCAATGTAAGTAGAGGTGTTTAAATTGTTAAACTTGGTGAAATCTTGCTTTTAGACTAGAGTTTTATGTCAACTCAAAAACAAAACAAAAAAAGAATTAGTAAAACGGGTCAAGCTCACCGAAGCAGCTAGTATTTGATAATTTTTTTAGATTCTGGAAGCATATTTGTCAAAATTGTAACATGTTATCATCAATATCCAAGTATCTATTATTAGCTGTAGGAAGGATTTCAGAAACATACGGACCCGAAACACAGTTAATTTTTTTCTTGCAAGACTCTCAGTAGCATTTTCCCTAAATATTTTACATGGCTGAATTTTGAAATAACACTGTGTCCATGTTTGGTCCTGAAGAGCAGCTTCTGAATATATTTTTTATGCCAGCAACAGAAAGTGTTTGAATTAATTTGTTTGAAACGATTTTACAAAGTCATAAATAAATTTTTTTCTTGGCTTATGTAAAAATATTGTTGTTACCTTTGGATGTATGTATAATCGGCAAACAAAAAGCACTTGAAATTGAAACAGTGAAAATGAGCTAATAACTAGACATATGGAGACTAGCATTTTTTCTTTTGATTGACTTGTTACGCTAAAGAAAGTAGAGTTGTCGTCATCTATCTTGATTAATTTAACTTCACTGGGCAAACAACATATTATTGGAATTGGGCTTTAGTTTAGCCAACAGACAGACAAAAAAGGGGAAAAAAAATTAGGGAGACTCTGCTAGAAAAATGTCATTTAACGACGGAAAGATCCATTGCTAAATAGCTATTTTCCTTCAGAAAATTTACATTTAGCGACGGAAAATATTAGCGACCCTCGTTTTTCATTTTAACGACTGAAAATAACCATTTAGCGACGGAATCTGTCGCTAAATTGCATTTTTCTGTTAGTGACTGTGGATTGGAGGCTGTTCGTCTTGTCTGTAACCAACATTTTGTTTGCTTTTCCACTTCCTCATAGCTCTTGAGGCGGCCTTTATTCGTCTAAACGTACAAGTCGCCACTCTACCTATATATTAAGGTATAAACTCACACCTCAACATGGTTTGCTTAACTCACAGACATTACTCTCTGAATTCTGATAGGGGAGTCTCCTGGCTTCTAACTCATACCCTTGGGGTCCCTTTAACTCTGAAACTACAGTGGGTTCATTTGGAAAAGCGGTAGAGAAGTACTTTTATGTAAATTGAGGTAAATATGTGGAGGAGATTGTCTCATTCTACGGAAAAACACTGTTGAATGTACTTTTAGGCGAGAGTCAAGTGTTTTCAAACAAACACAATAACTACCTATACCTTCTAATGAGAATTTATCACTGTTACTTATCTATCCATTCCATCCATTCATTGCGGCATCACATATATATTTCAGTTATGACCATCATGCTACTCATTCAGCTTCTTTTGCCATAGCGACCATCTAACTGTATGACAGTGGCATTCATCAAACTACTATAAGGGTAAATAGTTAAGAATCTCTTTTAAACCCTCTATAACATTACACTAAGACTTGGGGAATATCTATTCCCAACATTTGTCTGACCACAACTTACTTATGCTTTCATCGGAATAAGATCAAATCTGCTTTGCCTTGCCCCGGCCACTTCTTCTGTTTCTCTTGTGGAGGGCGTTGCTTTTATCAAAGCAACATCAACTCCACTTTCGAGTCTCACTCTTTCTCTTTCGATGGGTGTGTTGTTTCTACTATAGCAATATCAACTTCGCTTGCTAAGTCTTGATTGCTTTTCTACTGGAGGACCCGCTATTCCCATTCTCTTTGAAGTTACTCTAGGGTCAAAGCCTTTCTCATGCTTAGTCTAACAATATAATAAACACCATAGGCTGTTGAGTAACTCTTAGTGCTTATTACTGTTGCCCTGGCAATTACATGGGTGTATTATTTACGAATGTCTATTTCCTTTCCTTTATCTCGCCTTTGTTTATCATTTGACCAAACCTCTCTTTTTTAAAGGCAAGGCTTGCTTTTGCAGAAATCATGGGAGGGATTTTTTGGTTTTTTCTTTTGTGATCCCTTGGCAATTATGGAATATGAATATCTTCTTTTATTTGTGTGCCTCACTGTCTATATCACACCCGAGTTATGTTGTGCGAATTCTTTTTTAAAAGTAGCTACATAGTATCCTTTAAAATTCAACTGGGTTATCCTGTCGAAATCACACAGTAATCGTCCTTCCTTGATAAGATCCACAAAGAACGAGCCTAATTTTTTGTAATTAAGGCTGGGGATAATCAAAATAGCAGTCATGTTGGTCTTTTATATACTTTTAAGCAATTATGGCTGTGTTTGGGGGAGCGTTTATACTCTCTAAAAATAAGTTTAACAGTATTTTTTCGTAAAACGAGATAATATTTTTCACATATTTACCTCGATTTATGTAAAAATACTTCTCTACTGCGTTTCTAAACGAACCCTATATTTGAGATCTATTGTACTATTGACGGATTATGAATAATATGGCTATAAATTCTATTCACCTGCATGCGTATACTGAAAAATTAAATAATCCAGTAAAATCAATGCATGACGTACTGACATATTGTACTGATGAAGAGCTAAAAACTGAAGGTATCAGATAGCAAGTAACGATTGAAGACGATAAAACATGCACCAAAAAAAAGGAGATAAGATTACCTGTATGCGCACTTACGATGGGGACACTGCTCATTTCTCTTAATCTTATCTGACGTAGAATGCACCTTCTCATCGAAAACACTCTCAAGTCCCACTTCATTGTTTTTATTGAAGAGTTTTCAAACAATATTATCCGTGTTGAATATAATTAATGTCCATACGAGAGTTTTGATTCACTCATGAATCTGGAAGTCTCATTTTTTTAAAGATCATATCACAGTAAATTTTAATGCAGAGATGAGAAATTTATAAGCTAGCTTATTATTGAAACTTACTGTGATTTAACTTTAGGTGGAGAAAGTTTTCTTTTGGTAAGAAATCACCTCCCATCTAAAAACACATGTAGGTGGTCGGGCGACGTGATTATTTTATCACCCATCAAATTGGTGTTCTTGTCCTCAACCTCAAGTACTAGCGCGCACACGGAACAACGAATCAAATTAAAGTGCAGTACAGAGGAAAAAGACGAAGGAATTAAAGGCAGCTCGCAAATTGGAAAAAATAGAAAGAAAGATTTAAAAGACAGAAGAAGGTGGCTCGAGGATGATAATCCCACTTGAACACATTCAGGACAATATCTATTGGATATCTAAATTACTACCAGTTCTCTCCCCCCCCCCCTCTGGTTTTAACTCTCCACTAATGTCTACAGTAAAAACTGAACGTCGCATTCAAACACGTCCACATACACACGCATTTGTCTCTCTATATATATCAGCACCACACAGGGCACATAATATATATAAATTAAGAACCCACAAAGAAGGAGATCACTGCAAGAAGACAAGTTTAGAAGTGATGCAATAGTAATTGATCGATTTCTAGAAGAAAGAGGGAAAGAAGAGAGAGAGAGAGAGAGATCATGGAATGGAGAAAGTCTTATTACTTGGATGTGATGTTGGTGCCACTGGCCTTACCCATGAGCATTGCTTATCATCTTTGGCTGTGGCACACCGTTCGAACTCAGCCTCACCGGACCACCATTGGAGTTAATGCCTCCGTTCGCCGCAACTGGGTCCACGCCATGTTGCAGGTATGTGTGTGTACACTGCTAACCCTGCGTGTACTCTTACACTCTACATGTATATATTCTTGATCAATGCATATTAAACGATGGAGATGCTTAATTGTTGTGGCAGGATAATGACAAGAAGAACATATTGGCAGTTCAGTCGCTGAGGAACACGATCATGGGATCCACTCTAATGGCCACAACATCCGTGCTGCTATGCACCGGACTAGCCGCCGTCATAAGCAGCACGTACAGCATGAAGAAGCCCCTGAACGACGCCGTTTACGGAGCTCATGGCGAGTTCATGGTGGCTCTCAAATACGTCACCACACTCGCCCTGTTCATCTTCTCCTTCTTCTGCCACTCCCTCTCCATCAAGTTCATCAACGAGGTCAACATCCTGGTCAACGTCCCACATGACTCAACGTCATTGGTCAACGCCACTTATATCCACCTCATCTTGGAGAGAGGCTTCATCCTCAACACCGTCGGAAACAGACTGTTCTACGCCGCACTTCCTCTTCTTCTCTGGATTTTTGGCCCTCTCCTCGTATTCCTCTGCAACCTTACTATGATTCCTGTTCTTTACAACCTCGACTTCCTCTTCTCTGCCTCTCCCAACAACACCAAGATTGACGCCAACCAGAATGCCCTCTTCATCTGAACAAAGACCATCACCATCACCATCACTATTATTTTTATAGCAAACGCATGCCTAAGAACAAATTAATGTTTCCAGATTTGCATGTATCTATCTGCGTTTCGTATTAGAGGAACGATCCTATGTTCTTCTGTGAACCTGGACCGTTAACTTGAGTGTAATACATCTGAATCTCATTTAAATAAATGGATTTTTTTTTTGTTACTGCCAATCCGCGTTGTGTATTTGGTTGTGATGGGTGAGTCTCCCAACGGAGATTTCTACTACATGCTTGGAAGTCGATACCATATTTAACCTAAACCAAGTGATTTACGATTTGGACCAACCATCAAATTCGCAAATAAATTGAATTTTCAATACGTAGGAAGGATAAGGAATGGTTGGTGTTAATGGATTTTCATGGTTAAAAAAATTATTGGGCTTTGGTCTTGGGCCTTGCTTGAAACAGATTAAACACAATATATAATTGGCCCATTTACAATAACTGCCCAATAATGCGGAGAAGCCTAATTCTTGAGGGTCAGAGGGTGATTAGCAAGAAAAGAAACCGCCAAACTAGGACTGGGCCCCCTCCTGATATTTTTTCAAATCCCATGTTATATGTTGCGATAGGTTCCGTTTTAGACCCCCGCCCACCATCCCCCGTTCTCTCATATCGTTCGCCATTCACGAATTGCGACTTCGATCCAGCTCTCGGTCGCATCCACACCCTCGCACGGACGCTACCCCTTCAGTCTTCCAAGGTTGCTGGTCGTCGCATCCCCTCTCCACTCTCCTTTTGTTGGTCACCTTCGTCGAGGTAAGCATTAATTTCTCTCTCCACCTTCCTTTACTGCCATATCCGCTCAAAAGCCCTAAACCCCCTTCTACGAGTGATCTGGCTTCTATTTCGCGTGCGCTTTTTGGCTTCTGTCTGGAACTTTGATCGAATGTGTATGATTTGGCTCCTGTTTGGTTGGGATTGTTTGTTACTTTCGAGTCTCACTCACACACAAACTCACACCCTCTGCTCCTGCTATGGCTGAGATTTCTTTGTTGTATATATGTTATTCAATATAATATATACTCTCGGATGATTTTGTTCGAATTTTCTGTTTATGTGTGTGTTTGTTTTGCTCCTGTATCCTTCCTCAACTATCATAATCTCTGCTCTTCATTGCATCTTCTATTCAGCCTATGCTAAAACCTGTTTCTGCCATTCAATTGAACAACCTGCTAGGGTTTCCTATTTTATGGGTTTAGAAAAGATTCGAAAAGCAACTAATAGACTAGAAATAAGTGATAAATTAACAAAGATTAAAACAAGAGGTGAACAACCGGTGGCGAAAGAGGCAATGTTGGGCATGTGGAGAACAATCTCCAATTTGTGAAGTCTGACAGTTCAAAAAGCACCCTTTGGTAGATCACGAAGAAGATAGAGCTTTGTTCTTCCTCTGTCCCCAAGTTCATGTTTTTTCCTGATCACGAGCTTTGTAAGCTCGAAGGTAATCAATTAGAAAAGTTACTTCTAACTCGTAAGATGCACATGAAAGGGGTTGTTGTCCTAATTGGAATGAATCAATTCTCCTTTTTCAAGGCTATTGCTTCACCTTATGTTTCTAATTCTCGTTGCATTCAGATTCATAAGATGGTTATAATGCTTATAGCTGATTATGCCTTAGAAGCATGTTAGTTTTCTACATGTTTTCCATTTTGAATGTTGCCTTTGCTGCTATCTTCTTTAAGGTGTATATGTTTCGTGATTACTCCCTTCGTATTGTAGGCTGGGGTAACCTTAAATGAGGGGTTTCTTGTAGGTGCTTGTGTTTTATTATGACCGAGCCATATGATAGTCACATATGAGATAATTATCAGTAAAGACCGCTTATGAGTCTTATTTTTCCTTTCATATGTCCTGTGGTCTTTTCAAATGCGTTTTACTTAAAATGAAAACACAGCTAAAGCTATTAGATAATATTTCCCACTCAAATCTATAGCAATTCAAAGCTGTGTGGTTTTGCATGTTTCTCTTAATTAATAAAATTGTTCTTTCAGAAGTTTGTGGGAGCAGTAAAAATGTCTTCCTCATGTCTCCCTGCAACAACAGAGACTCTCGCCCAGGCACTGGAGGCCAAAACCCCATCTGAGGCCATCTCTATTCTTTATCGTGTACTTGAGAACCCTTCTGCATCTCCAGAAGCGCTGCGCATTAAAGAGCAAGCCATCACAAACCTCTCTGATCTTCTTAGGCAAGAGAATAGGGCAGAGGATCTGCGCAGCCTTCTCACTCAGTTGAGGCCATTCTTTTCTTTAATCCCCAAGGCAAAAACTGCAAAAATAGTGAGGGGAATAATTGATTCTGTTGCTAAAATACCAGGGACATCTGATCTACAAATTGCACTCTGCAAAGAAATGGTGCAGTGGACTCGAGCTGAAAAGCGTACCTTTCTGAGGCAGCGGGTTGAGGCTAGGCTTGCAGCCCTTCTTATGGAAAATAAGGAGTATGCTGAAGCTTTGACTCTCCTTACTGGCCTGGTCAAAGAGGTCAGAAGATTGGATGACAAACTTCTTCTTGTGGACATAGACCTGCTGGAAAGCAAGCTACACTTCTCCTTAAGGAACCTTCCAAAGGCAAAAGCTGCCCTCACAGCAGCAAGAACAGCTGCTAATGCTATTTATGTGCCTCCTGCTCAGCAAGGTGCCATTGATTTGCAAAGTGGGATTCTTCACGCAGAGGAGAAGGATTATAAAACTGCATATAGTTATTTCTTTGAAGCTTTTGAGTCCTTCAATGCACTTGAAGACCCCAAGGCCGTTTTTAGCCTAAAATACATGTTGTTGTGTAAGATTATGGTGAGCCAAGCCGATGATGTGGCGAGCATTATATCTTCTAAAGCGGGCCTCCAATATGTTGGTCCTGACTTGGATGCCATGAAAGCTGTTGCAGATGCTCATTCTAAACGTTCCCTTAAGTTGTTTGAAACTGCTTTGCGGGACTACAATGCACAGTTGGAGGAAGACCCAATCGTACATAGGCACCTGTCATCCCTTTATGATACCCTTCTGGAGCAGAACCTTTGCAGATTAATTGAGCCGTTCTCAAGGGTGGAGATTGCGCATATTGCTGAGCTAATTGAACTTCCCATCGATAATGTGGAGCGGAAGCTGTCCCAGATGATTTTGGACAAGAAGTTTGCTGGGACATTGGATCAAGGTGCTGGATGCCTCGTCATATTTGATGATCCCAAGAGTGACGCCATATACCCTGCAACCTTGGAAACCATTTCCAACATAGGGAAGGTTGTGGACAGCCTTTATGTTAGGTCTGCCAAAATCATGGCATGAGCTATGTTGTTAATGCTCCTGCGACATAACTTTGTTACTGTTTCTCGATGATGAGCTTCGTATTGTTTCTGTTTGTTTTCTTGAATTGTGATGCTAGAAATTGTGCTAATCATATATAGCTAAACCTCTTCCGGATGGCATTGGACACTGTTTCTCGATATGAATTGCGGTATTTGATCTCAAACCATGAGCACTTTGGTGCATCACGAATTGCATTGCGTTGCCATCAGATGATGATCGATGAGGCTTTGTTCCATTTTATATCCGTGCGTTATGCATTCAAGCATGTACTTCTGTTTTTCTCTTTTTTGCAAGCATTTTCAAAAAAAGATTTAGAGGCTGCGATTTAAATACCTTTTGTAGGAAAAACGAATGGTATGTATCCTAGCAATCAGTGGATCCTTCAAATAAAAAACGGGTTACGTCTGATTTAAAATCATCTTGAAGGGCCCCCTCTTTCTGAATTACTATTGCCATGTATATACCTCATGTTCAAGAGGAACCATTTTGAGCTCTTTGGACTTCTTTCCAATACTAAGATTTTGTTATAAAACTTACGTTTAGGCTTTATCTGAGTACGCATATTATTTTTTAAAACTTAGGTTTTGTAACAAAACTTACGTTTCAAACCTAAATTTTGAAAGAGTTTTTTCTTATTAAAATCATACTCATTCTCATAATAATTTTGTTTCCTCCATTCTCTTTCTTTTTTTCCCTGTTTCCTATTTACTTTTGGTCTCGAACTTCATAAAAGTCAATAACTTTTCAGAGACATTCCACTTCAAAATTTAGGTTTTGCCTCAAAATTTATAAAAGCTATTTTCTCAAAATATATTCTTTAAAATATAAGTTTCACTTTAAATTCCGTAAAAGTTATTCACAAACGGACTTTGAAGCGAGCCGATAATCTTAACTGAAAAATCAAAGCGTCAAGCGTCATGTTCACTTCCCCATTCCGATTCCACGAATGAAGAG
Source organism: Vachellia pachyceras (assembly GCA_025593235.1). Lineage (NCBI taxonomy): Eukaryota > Viridiplantae > Streptophyta > Magnoliopsida > Fabales > Fabaceae > Vachellia > Vachellia pachyceras. The sequence goes on along the minus strand of JANTPZ010077242.1, from coordinate 13,102 downwards.
GCATAAAGAAAGGGTACTGAGCAGCAAAAGAAAAGGTATCCCGCTTCTTCGTGGTTCTGCTTCCTTCCAAGGGACGCTAACATTAGCCAATCGTTTGAACAATCCTGAACGCACGTTGGATTTGACGATGGATAAGGCTGCGACAACAGAAGAAAAAGAGGAGGAGGAGGAAGTGGAATTGAACGGCGAGGATAGACTATTGTAAACTGAAAAGCAGTTAGATACAGGATTTAGAAAGCAGAGTGAGAGATAAATGAAATGATGTGATGTACTTGGAAAAAGGCAAAGCAAGGGAAGAAGGAACCAGTCTGCTCCAGACTGGTGTCGTGCGATCCCACTGAATTAATTTTTGGGATGGTGGCTTTAGCTTTTCAAGGCCACTGGGCAATCCCTAGTCACAAAGTTAGGTATTATTGCATTATGTTAAGAAAGTGATGATGCCATTAAACTAATAATGCAACCAACCTTTAAAAAACGAGCCCTAACCTGCTCTTTTAACTCCACCCCCCTTATTTTTTTTTACAAGGTGCGGCCTTTTTGTCTCAAGGCCGGTGCTTGTCCCCATCAATAAGAAACCCACTTGTCTCGTTTTTTCACTTTTCCCACTCTGCCTTTCATCTTCCTTCAATCTTTGCTGCTTCCTTCCAAATCTGTTGCTTTTGCTGCTTTTCCAAAAGCAATAAAGTATTCTAGCTCCCCCACTTTGCCCCTTGGCAATCTCACTCTCACCCCCCCCAAATCTTCGTAGTGTGGTCCTCTTATTAAACTGATTAATTATATTAAATGTAAAAAGATAATTACACGGTGACAACAGTTACACATATAACATATCACCATGCATCATACACCAACTTACAGAGAAGTTCACCGGAGAGAACAAACATCAAACGATAGTCTTTTAACGCACATGTGGAGTTGTTGGATTTATATGTTGGAGTTGTATGTGGGAGTGTTAAAAGAAAAAAGAAGACCCATATTACTTAAAACAATAAAGGTAAAGAAATCTCACATTACTTAAAACAATACTTAAAACAATGAAGGTCTTATCATGTGAAGCCTATAAATACCAAGCTTCACATGAGACGAAGATGCACTAAGCTCTTAAATAAAATAGAATGGAAGCTCCAACAACACGGTACAAGCAAGTAACACAGAGATGAATAATTGATTCAGTTACTGAAGGTATTTTTTTGCATTCACGCAAATGTAAACCTAAAATATTACATTTAAATTATTATAACTTTTCGTTTAAACCAACACCTGTTGATGGCATCTTAGTGTATTTAACAATCATGATTATAACTTTTCAGATGTCATCCAATTATTTGTGAAGGTGCTGCTTTTGCTTCATCCACTCCTTGAATTAGAGGTGCTTAATTTTGTTTGCATGAATGTTTTTGTGGTGGTGATGTATTCCTAATTCTGGTAAATGTGGCTTCAAATGTTTCGCCACCAAACGCTTTAATTACTCTTATTCTTCACTTTACTTAACCATACACAAGAGGCTGAAAGAATCAAAGTTGTGGCAGCCCTCCCTCTCTTTTTGGTCTGCCACCCCTTTATTCCTTTTTCATTGGCCTTCATTAATTATATGTGTTGCCCAGTTATTAATTCTTCCAAAGTTTCCATTTTTATTATATATTGTTCTCTTGGTCAAGAAGTAACTCTGTGTATGTGATGTATGCTATATAAAATTATTTGCTTTTCTTTCAATGCTGTGCATGAAAGTAGCCCATCGTTTTCTTATGTTGGGTCCTTCTCAATATGCTTAATTTTAAATTAAATTCCACATATTTGCCAGTCAAGATGCGTGTTTGTAATTTATTCATTGGAATATATATATTTATTGAATTTAATCATTATTGAATTCCCTCTCATCATCTCATGTTAGGAGATATAGGCGTAAAGTTGAAAGTGAAATTGAGGAGATGATTAGTGCTTGGAGATATATATGAATATATATATATATATTAGTCCCCCTGGCCTCACCACTACCCCAATAAGTGCCTAAGTGGCCATAATTAATTAATAGTTTTATATCATTACTATATATTTTGGATCTTCACAAGTAATTTACCACAATCAACACACAGTATTGACCTTTACCCACTCTAAATTAATAATCAACACCCATTGTGTATTTGTCGTCACATATAAAAGTCACATATAAAATACTACTAATACCAACACTGAAATTTTACAAAAATAATAAGTGAGTTTTTTAATATAAGCTGAAATTATAATATCAGTAGACTAAAAGAATACTTTGAAATTAAAATAAATTAGATGTACTTTACTTCTTCTTTTTTTTGAAAAGTCAGTGTCATCCGTTCATTTAAAGTTTCCAAATTGATTCACTTAAAAAAAAAAAAAAGCAAACGCATTTCTCAATTCAATCACAAAACAGGAAGATTCCAAGAGGATTCCCATAGAGATCCTTTTCTTTTTCTTTTTAATTTTAACACGTGGCGATTTGATGGTGCTAACCAGATTCGGAGGTGAACAGGCCAGATTCGCAAAATTATTGTCACTACTTTCTTGGATTGGCTTCCTTGCCTCGGACTACTATTTCCAGGCATTAATACGTTGGAAAATGTAAAAATGAATGAGATAAAATTAAAAAAAATTTAAAAAAGAGTCCCTAATTAGCAAGATAACTATTAAATTAATTAGACAACAGCCAAACTCAATAGCACAAACGGAAGCCTATAGATGTTGTGTTTGTTTGGATAGTATTTTAAAACTACATTTACATAAATCAAGATAAAATTATTCTCTTATACTCACCTCGTAGACTATAAATAATGTTGAAAAAATAACTTTTATTTTTACCTTGGTTTAAGGTTTAATGATTAGGTTCTCCTCAAGCTTTGAAGCCATGTTTCACACACAGCTCAATAATTAGCTTTATTAGTGAAACACAGGAGATATATATATATATATATATATATCATCGTCCTTGGTGACAAATTTGAATGGTTTATGTATGCTTAACGTTGTCACAAGTGCAAAAAGGGCAACATGCTACAGCAGCATACTGCCGTGAGATTGCAATCCGACCATCGCGTATGAGTCTCTATGATAGAAGTCAGATATGACTTATGAGAATTGGTGAATGGAGATTCACCACAAAATGTCGTGGCGTCATTAATTGTATTGACCATAATGGATTTAGTGACAAAATCTTACTTTCGAGGATAACTTTCCAAGATTTATGAACGTTATTTGAGCCCAAACAATCTGTCTGACAAAGCATCGTTTGTAAGTCATTTTTGATAATGCATTTCACGGATCTCGAGATAAAATTTGGATTTTGAAGGATGGTTTTTACAGATTCTAAGGTAAAACTTACGTTTCAAAAAAGTGATTGTGTTTGGAAAGTTTTGGCCTTTATGGATCTAAGGTAAAAAGTAGGTATGAAAGATGAAAGATAAATAAAAAAAGCAGGAAAGAGAAAATTTATTAAAAGAGAGGATGCAATTTGACAATAAAATAAAAATTTCAAAACATAAGTTTCAAACCGATGTTTTGTATCCAAAATAATTTTTTCAAAAAATATGAGTACTTGAATGAAACCTAAATTTTAGGGTAAAATATAGATTTTAAAACCAAACCAAGGGCTGGGGGAGTAAAACCAAGCAATGGTGTTGAACATTTCACCCTTTTAACTTGTAATGTTAAAAAATAAATAGACTTATAAAAGCCATTTTCCTCTTCAACTCCATTCTTCATACAACAACATTTTAAAAACTCTGTTGGGAAGAAGGAGTTTACAGATTTCAAGATGATTTTTATAAATTTTGAGACGGTTTTTACAAATTTTGAAATAGTTTTATCTCGATTTACGTGCACTGTTGGAGGAACGAGTTTCCCAAACAAGCACATAGACTTTGTTTTAATGTTGTTTTAGCTTTTAATCCTGCTTAATGTCTTAATTCGCTCGGTTTAGTCTAAATCTGTGTTACTGATAAATTGCACTTTGACGGTTGATTGATTCACTTTTAACTGCTATACATCCTTTTACTTTTTTTTTAATAAATTTGTTTCACTACCAAAAAAAAAAAAAAAAGAGATGAAGTGAGCTCACGGGTTCAACACGTAATTACATGAAACTTCTTATGTCACTTTCGTAATTTCATTGTGTCAACGACTTTCTTCTAAAGTTTTAACTTCATGTGCCGTCCAACCTATTTTTTTTTCTTTTACCAATTTATTATGTCCGAAAAATATAACAAATATTTCACGTACTTCCTTTTACCCTTTTCCTATTTATACCCGTTCACTTGCTTCCATAGTTCCCTTTTCCTTCTCTTTCCTTCTTCACCCCCCTAATTTTCTCTCCGGCATGATGGAGACGAAGCCCGCCGCCGTCTTGCCCGCCTGCATCCCCGCGCAATCCCAATCCCTTCACGCTGCGTCGTCGGCTCTCTCCGGCGTCTGCAACATGAAACGGACCCCGTCGGAGTTGGCCCTGGAAGAATTCCTGAACAAGGCGGTGGCATCGACCAACGATGAGGACGTGAAACCGTGCGAGCTTTGGGGTCAAAGAGACAAAAGTTTCGGCCACGCGGACGCATTTCTCGCCGGCGTCGGCTCCGACGATTTCGATCACGCTTTCCGAAACTCGGTTAGTTGCTCTCTTTCACTTAACGTTACGAACGCCCTCTCTTTCGAGAACCATCCTTTGCCACGTCATCTGGCGGTTCGGCGGCTTGGTGACGTGGCCACCCCCGTTGTTTCCCGCCCTGTGAATGAAGTGGCATCACCCTCAGCTTCTCTCTCCACCAACTCTCTTGAGCTTGATTTCTAAAACCCCAATGATTGAGAGTGCTTATTGTGACCATCATCATATAAATAATAATAATAATTGATTATGTGATGACTTTAGAAAACATGTCTTTTGGAGATGTTAATATTATCAGTCTAAGGGGGCAAGGACTTTTTTTTAAAAAAAAAATAGCAAACTGAACGCAAAAAATAATAATAGAAAAAAAGTGGTATTGCTAAATTTCAGCTTTCATTTTTTTTTCTTGGCTATAGAACTGATGGAACAATTTTCTTTGTTGGGTCAATAAAGTTGCAGGTTTTTTTGTTACTTGCCTCTAAATTTCCTTCCCTTGACGTTTATTACTGCAGAATTGAATTGAATTTCATATAAATAAAACTTGAAAAAGCATAAAGACAGTGTCTTGTAGAAGGAGTAAAATAAGTTTGAATAGAAGCAAAAGGAAAAAAAAAAAGACAAATGGGCTGAAGACAAGTCTTCACGATCAAGACCTGCTAATTATTGGAATATAGACTCAATCAACCACTCGCTGACGCTTTTGGTGTTCAAAGATCTCAATTGCTGAAGCAAATATTATTTACACAAAGCTAGCGGCAAATTGAATGAAATTGAAACCCCTTTTGTTATTTTCTTTGCTTTGATATTTTTTTCCTGTCGTCTCATGATTCTGTTCCCCTCTAATTTCGCTTTCTAGAGAAAGACTATTGCGTGCAAGATTTCCTTCAAAAACAGTAAACACAGCGTGAAAATTAGTTAAATATAGCTCCTTTCGATCATTTTAAAATGATTTGAAGCTACTGTTTATTAATGAATTGACAGAATTTGTCCCGGGTTGGATTATCATGATGCCCATAGTAATTTATCACATAATTCATGTTAAGCTACAGGAAGGAAAAAGAAATTGGAATTCCATTTGCTTATTTATAAACACAGAAGCGAATGATAAGGAAAAATTATAAATAATCTACTGGGAACAGTTTGGTAGATGGAGAAGGAAAGGGAAACATCCATTAGATGGCATACTTTTAAATTTTCTTGTTTTTTTCACTTCATCCTTTATTCTAAAGCAAAAAATCTAAACTTTTTTGCCTGCTTCACCACCGATTTGTACTAAAATTGATAAGATATTTCTATTTTAGCGATTTATTAAAAACATGGAATCATTCATTCACACCCCAATCTAATTGAGGGACTGATAATCAATTATGGCGCGTTTCTTCCTCTAGTTCTATTTGGAAACCAAAAATAAAAAAGAAGGTAAACCGCTAAGAGAACAGGTCTGATGAAAAAATAGAAAAGAAAAGGAAAACGTGTGTAAACTTTTCTTTGTGAGTTAATCATGGCGTTTGAGAGTACCTTATGCTGCTATATATAAATGAACCAGTTTGATCCTTAAAATTGAAGCTTGCTTATGTACAATTGCAGGATGCTGTGACTGCGTTTTCAAGTTGCAAGGGACTGCCAGATTCCTTATTATGGTCCTCCAATGAGACTCCCAAGGATTCACCTCTCTGTGCTACGATTGAATCTCAGTCATCCATTTGTGGTACTGCAACCACCGGTAATCATATACATATAGCACCTATACATATGGGCAAATTTGTGTATTGTGTGATTTCTATTGCAGACTTTAGCATTGGACACAACACACCCCATATATGATACAATTGGCGTGCACTGATGTAGTAGCTCATGAAGGAACTTGGTTTAGTTGATGTAGTTTAACATATTTGGATTTGGATCAACTGCAAACTGGGCAGTTTGCAGCCCTGTGTCAGCTAATCAAGCAACAACCCTTGGAGATAATCAAGGCAAAGGAACCCCAAGTGCTTCGTCTCGTGAGCAATCTGATGAGGATGACGTAGCTGGCCCTTGTGATGACAGCACCAACCCTATTGCAATGAAGCGCCTCAGAAGGTATCTCTATCTGTTTATGTTCAATCTGTAAACTCAAAACATTGTTATTATTATTGGACTTCGTCATCATCATCTTTATTATTGTTTCAGGAAGGTTTCTAATAGGGAATCTGCCAGGAGATCCAGAAGAAGGAAACAAGCTCATCTGGCCGATCTTGAGTTGCAGGTGAGGCAACTAATCATGTTCGGGTAGTACTGCCAAGAGCATGTGTTTCATAAAGCCAAGCCATTGCTCTTCACAAACAGGGGAATGAGATGGGAGGAATATATTACACTTTTGTGAGATTCAACCGTGAAATTCTGAACTTGTTTTCCTCCTCCTCAGGTTGAGCAACTCAGATTGGAGAATGGAGCCCTATACAAGCAGCTTACAGATGCCAGCCAGCAATTTCGCGAGGCCAATACAAATAACCGAGTGCTCAAATCCGATGTCGAAGCTTTGAGAGCCAAGGTATGGATACCTAGATAAGTTATTTCTTGATTTGAAGTTATATCTCTTAGTTAAATTTATAGACTGAAGCTTTTAGATTCATATAAGCAAATGGGGCATCCAAATATGAACTATCGATGTAATTGTGTGTACTTTTTTTAGGTGAAGTTAGCTGAAGATATGCTGACTAGAGGCTCCTTCTCCACCTTAAACAACCCTCTTGCTCAGAATCAGAGTCAGCTAAACGCAGCACCACAACTCAACACAAGTAGCCTGCGTCGCATGGTTCAAGTGTCGCCCTCAATCACCGTCCATGGAAGTGATGCCTCATATGCTGCTGCTGCTGCTGCAGTTGATGATCACAATTCGTCTCTTGGTCTTGGAAACTTACATATCAGCAACAGCAATTTCAACAATGGAGTTATTATTGGTGATGCTATGAGCTGTATCAATGAAATATATCGTTGAATGTTCCACTTCCGCCCGTTAGATCCAACTTCATATCGTCTTGTCTAGTTAGATTAGTAGGTCCTGTTTTGTTTAACGTTTTCCTCCTCCTTCTCCTTTTTTCTAATCTCTATGTCCATTGAAATAATATGGTTTCTGTTGTATCATGTCATGTATAAAAGTACTTATTCTGCATTTTCTAATTACCCCAATTCTTGTGCAGTTAAAAAATCCAACGAACCCACCTATTTGATGAAGCCAAAAAATCCTATGGAACAGGAATAAATGGATCCAGTGCGAATTCTAGGGGCATAGAAATTATAAATGATGAATAAACCAAATGGGTTTTTCACTAAATACATCAATGAATGTCAAAGTAAACAATTTATCTCCAGATTTTCATCCAGAGAAAACTGTGGAAGAAGTAATATGCAATCGGCTGATGAATGATAACAATCTTATTCCTAAAAGCAAAATATGAATAAACTGCTAGCCCATCATTAACTCAAACTCACTGAAATCAACCTTACCATCAAAGTTCAAATCTACAATGTTCACCATTTTCTCAATGGCACTCATATCCCAACCTTTATCCAAACCCAAGCAATCCAGGACCCTCTTCAATTTCATTGCATCTATGTATCGATCTCCATCTTCGTCGAAGATTTTGAAGGCCTCGTGTAATAGCTCGCTTCGCTTGGACATATCTTCCAAGTTCCAATCCATTGATAACTTCTTCTACAGGAACCTCTTCATCTTCTTCCAAGCCTCCTTGGCTAGGAAGCTCAAACCCTGATGATGGTGAGGACCTGTCTTCCTCCGAATTGGCATACTTTATAGTTGGATCCATGCGATCGCACAATTGTAAAATATCTTGCACGCCATTATTGTGTGGTAGAATTATAGGCAGTTAAATAACGCTAACAATTGTTGTAGCTGGTTGACATTATGGATTACAGAGCTGGCATACGAAATTGCATATAATAATGGGGACAATATGCATGCATTAAATATAAATATACCAAGACTTTATTTATTTATTTTTTAATTTCAGTGTAATTAAGTACAATGCGGAATTCCAGAGAAGAGAACCATCTCGTTAACTGTACTGGTTGACAATGCCATATTGTGCTCTTATTTCCAGCATCGTGCAAATCAAGTTCAAGTGGACTGTTGAATTCACCTTGTCCTTCATATATGAGACACTTACCCATCATGTTCCCCATCCAGTGATTACGTTCTAGGGTCCAGAAATAAACGTAACATATAAGAGATAAATGGCCAAAACAAGGAAAAAGTGGAAACATCGTATTGAAAGGGTACAACGAGATTGGAAGTGTTTTTTCATCGGTATATATACCATTTTATTGAAGGCAATCCTTTAAGATTAGATAGGGATTTAAACTTCAATTTACTGCATTATTTCCAGAGGTCAGCCCATCTTCTAAACCTAATCTGGTTAGTCAATCAGAAATATTTAAAGGAAAGAGATCTGGATCAAATCAGATTACTTGGCTCTCCACTGTGTTTTGGGAAGCATTCATACTCAGGAACCGCGTTTTGTAGTTGTACCAGTAAGTATGATTATGTATTTCTATTTTTTTTTAACGGCTGATTCGCCAGCCGCTCTTCCACCCTGCTTCGCTGCTTCCACCGCGGCCTACATCACGTGCACATTTTATGAATTCATATTCTTGAATTGTACAAGGATGGGGATTCAATGTGCTGGCGTTGATGCTACATTCAATGCCCCAAACAAGACCCTTCTATGTTACCGTTAATTCGCTGAGTAATGCTAATCTAATCTGCGCCCCTTTCAAGGAAGGAAAACATGCCACTATCTGTTTTAATTTTAAAACCTTTTCATATATATATATATATATATATATTAAAATCTATCATAGGAAACAGGGAATTCTTTAACTGGAGCAAAAAGAAAACATCTTGTATGTAATAATTCGTAAACAATTTTAATTTTAGTTCCTTATCAATTTAGATACCATCAATGCATACAAACAACATATATGTGTGTGTGATATTATCCTGCGTAAACCATGGTCAGAAAAATTACCGTCCTTCCAAAATTCATTGGAAAGCTAAATATGTGGATTTGGGAATCTATTAGTTGAGAGAGTAATTTTACGTAAGTTAAAGTAAATACATGAGAGGAATTTTATTTTGATTTGTACGTAACGTGTGTTTTACCTGCGAAACCCAAACAAACTAAAAATGTCCTTCAACCCATATTCTTTACTCAACTCATGAATTTATATCAACTAACAAAGCACCATAGCAAACCCAAACCCATGAACCATACCCAATAAACCAATACTTGGGAGGATTTTATTAAATTTTTTTTAATCGTAACTATATTACAATTCGGACCATGATTGGGGGCTGCAGAGCCTGTGTGTAGTTAAAATCTCTGAAGCAAGAGAAAGACAACCAAAAAATGTTCATAATTGTGCTGGAGGACCAAAGGTCACGAGAAAATATGCATTATACATTCATACAGACATATTATGCAGGCGACGGGGAAAAATATAATACATATAATGGGTCCGTTTGGGAACGCGGTGGAATAAGTAACTTATTCGAATAAGTACTTATGGATAAGTGCGATTGGAAAATAAGTCAGATTGTAAGAGTGATTTGTGTTTGGGAAAGCGGTGGAAGAAGTGACTTATTTGTAAAAGTGAATGTGTTTGGAAACACGGTGGGATAAGTAACTTTTCTTCTCAAATTAAAATAAAAAATATGAATTATGAAAATTAAATAGTAATTTTGTAAATTAAAATTAGTGGGTATTGGTAACTTTTATGTAAGATGAGAATAAGTGTAACAATATATTTTTGGATAAAAATTCTGAAAAAAAATATTAAATAAAATAGTTCACATGGTGAAATAATGAAAGGAAAGTGACAAACAGGTGCCATTCTTGGTTCATTCACTCTGTCTCTTTCACGCATTTCGCACTCTCGGATTTCTCACCATCATTCTCATCTCACTCCAACACCCACACCCACACCCACAAATCTCTCCCCCTCTCCTTGGAATCCATCCATATTGATCTTCCTCATCGGACTTGCCTCACACTTGCCTCAGAGGTGTGTCGGTTGGATTGGTTTTTGGCAAGAGGAAGAATGTTGGAACAGCGAGAGCTAGAGAGCGACGGATTGGGAGTTGTCAGCTGGACTCATGTGTGTCGCTGTGCTGGAGCGTGCATGTGTCGGCGTCAGCTGTGCAAGGCAAAAGGCGTCGCCGGAGAGGAGGGGTCAGCTGTGCGTGTTCCTTCTTCATTGTCGTCACAGCAGAGAGAGCGGCAGAGTCGGAGGTGCTGAGAAAAAGAGTAGACCAGTTGAACGAAGAGGAAGACAGGATAGCATCGACTGTGAGGAGCTTGGGTGCGTTGCTGAGCTAAAGCAAAGGCAGCGGCTGAGCAACTGAACGTTTCGAAAACATAAGTGGGGAGAACGTGAACCCGAGAGCAGCTGTGAGGAGGCGTTGGCTATGCGAGCTGCAGCGTCGTCACTTGTTTGAGCGTGGGAAGGAGAAGGCAAGTGCTGGCGCTCCTGCTTCTCTACCGCTCGTAGAAGCTGCTCATCTGAGCTTATGGGCAGAAGTCACTTGTGGAGAGAAGGCGCTTAACGCGGGAAGGAGTGCCAAACGCGAACAAAAGATGAACAGTAACGCAATTGAGCTTCTGCAACTGTTAACCGCACGTTTGGGTGCCCAAAATCGTTGCCAAACACGCCCTTTATCTTACTCACTTTCTTTTCATAATCACGTTTCCACCTTAAATCAAAAGAAATAGAGGGTTTATATTTAATATTTTATAAAATTAATATTATAAATATAAATAAATAAATTTAAACTATTAAAATATGATCTACATGATTTATGATTGCAATATATAAAAATAACAAAATTTTTAACTTATAAATTATTATAATAAAAATTTTATAAAATATTAAATCTGAATCGGGTGAAAATGTGATTCTGAAAAGAAAATGAAAAACATGATTTTGAGAAAATCCTCTTATTCCAATATCAATGCAGGTTTGCATTCAGTAATGACTCGTTTGGTCCGTTGAAATTGATTTTGGTGGAAATGAAAATGGAGATGTAGATAGAAATGGAGATGGAAATGAGGATGAAAATGGAAATGGATATAAATGTAGGAAAAAAGAGGGGCAAAAAAATCAATTCAATAGAATTGAATACAATTCCATGGATTATATCATGGAATTCATTTATTCCCATTTTAAATTCCATTTCCAATTACACCCCAATTTCACTATACCAAACATAGAAAATGAATTGCATTTCCAATTCCACTTCTTAATTTCACCATACCAAACATGATATAAGTAGATTTGATAAACTACTAAAATTTCATTAAAATTGGACAAAATTTTAAAATTTTTCATCCACCCCTACAATTTTTTCGTTCTAATGCGCTTGCCTATAGCCATATATGTTGGTGGCTTCGTGACAACCTGACAGAGTGACAGGTGAAGTGAAGCCTTTTACTTGAAACCCTAGTTGTAACGCGTAAGCTGACATTGCTGCGGAGCGCACTCTCGTTCCTTCTTGTCACAGAATCGTTTCGGCGTTTTCGGCCTCGACTGGAGTCAACTGAGCATCTCAACGGCGGGATTGAATACCCGCGCGCCCTGAACAAATAGGAGGCGTGGGCCACAGGTCGCACATTAGCCGCCGGGTCGACCGACAGAAGAACTGTCACGGAATCGTTTCGGCATTTTTGGCCTCGACTAT
>JANTPZ010077219.1:603-21367 GCA_025593235.1 Vachellia pachyceras | reverse complement strand
CCGACATTGTTCCGGTGGTACTTTGCCATTTCCCGTCATACCCGAGCATCTTAGAGTGGAAATGCGAGGGAGGGAGCAAATGAGTTGCGGAGATAATAGTATGGGTTGGAAATGCGAGGGAGGGAGCAAATGAGAGAGAGGGAGCAAGGCGGGGGTTTTTAAAATTTAAAAATTTTCAAATTTCAAGCAAGCCATGTAACACAGAGCCCAATGACTTTTTTTTGTTTGGAAGGAAGGTGTTGAGTGCTTGTGAACAGTGAAATGGTGGAGAGGTATTATAGTATATATTGATGATACTTGGTTTGTTTTATGTCTAGTAGCATGCTTGGTTCTTCTTATCTAGTTTGTTCATTACTTCATGCTTGTTTATTACTTGCTTTTGAATGTTCAGTTACGTTTTCAATATCCCTCAGCATGTCCAAGTCATTTTTACCTCATGGCTCATTTGAATGGTCATGGACACATACTCTCTGTTAGCACTGGGAAATGGGTCATCAGTCCGTCTCAATCCGCAAACTAAATAGTACAGACCGAACTCCTAACCCGCCATGACAGGTTGGTTGGTCGCCATTTTTTATCTTTAAATTTTTTTTAATATATATTGTATAAATTTTAATAAACACATATATATTTACAAAAAATAATTAACATCAAGTTAATTGGCTCAAAAAAACCTTCGGAATAAATTTTCATATATTATTTAACAATTATAATATATCTAATAAATTTTATGTATTTTTATCCTAAACATATTCTAAAAAATATTCATTTTTATACGTAAATAATAATATTGAAATACGTATACACAATTATGTGTTGTGTTATTTATAAAGATTTAACATTTTAAAAAATTATTTTTTAAAAAAAATAGGAGGGCCAACCCACGGGGTTACGTTGATCGGGCTTGTGCAGTCCGCATTTTTGCAGGCTGCATTTTTTACAGTTGAAGCCATTTTACAGGTTTTACTCTATGTAGTACAAACCAGTTGATTTTTCGATCTAAAATTGGCTTTGGATTTATTGTGTTTCTCTTATTTGATTAAATATTTAATATGTATTCATCTTGTATTGAAGGAAGAGACGAGAGGTATGTTATTGAACATACCATATTATAAAGAAGAAGACGGAGAAGGCCAACGTTAGGGAGAGACTAGAGAGCAACTTCTGTTTTTGTTTTTAATATATAGGGTTAAATGGTAAATTTACTCTGAAAGTATCTAGCAAGCTGCATCTTGTGTCTGAAAGTTTTTCAGGGACAATATCACCTGAAAGTGAGAAATGATCCTAAATGGAGATTTCAATTGAGAAATGATCTTAAACGGAGATTTCAACTGTGTGCTTAAAACTGATAGATTCCTTGTAAAGTGACAAATTAAGTTGTGCAAATACTTGGTTAATTTGACTACAGATATATATATATATGTATATATAACTGACATTATTAATTGCAACATTGTCCATCATGTTTATTTTATAAATCACCTCCCCTTTACCATAAAAGCTTCACACACACACACGCACACATTTTTTGAATAACAATAGAAGAATTATAATGAGATTTCAAATAATGGATGTAATCACGAAAGAATGTCAATGATAAGCGAGCAAATATAAATCAATTGTTATTTCTTGAATTAAAATTTACTATTGCATGTTACTCATTTGTTATAGAACTTTTAGGTGATTAAACTCCTTCATCAGCACCTTATAATAATTGTCAATCATAATAGTAATAATAAAATAATAATAATAATAATTCATGCAGAGCGAATGTTATAGAATAACTAAAAGGTGAAAAAGTCGGCAAAAAAAAACTAAAAGGTGAAAAAGAAATACTAGAACAGCTAATAGCTAGCAGTTTTTGCAGCATGAAAATATCAGATCCCACAACCTCCCATTTAAATATGCTTATAATGGTCCGTTTGGGAAAGCGGTGGATAAGTGTTTTTACCATTTACGAGGTAAATGTGTGAAGGAGGTTATCTCGTTTTACGGAAAAAAACACTGTTGAACGTGCTTTTGGGGTGTTCAGAAACTTTGCCAAACACCCCAAAGGTGTCATTTAATCTTGATTTTAAACTTATTTTCAGAAAAATTCTATTTGATATTTTAATTCCATCCATATATCTAAACAACATTGTCTCGTATATGAAAACTATATAAGCATACAAACTGCATTAAATTAATAATCAAATAAAGTGATCAGTTTCCACATCATGCTTATAGTTTAATCCGCACTCTATTCATATCTTATGAGCATCTTCAATATTTCACAAAAAGAAAGAGCTTCTCAAGTTGATCCAGAAATGTCACCGTCTGGGTTGTAGTTGAAGGACGGAAACTCCATCAATAATATTTATACAATTAATCAAAGAAATGTTAGGTTGTAATATAAATTTAATCAACCAAAGTTTGGTAGTGACACTATGAATATATATTGGAATAAAAAAAAAATCACATATGCAGTTACATTTGGGGGGCATCATGTCTCAAGTGGAAACATTGGAGTCATCGTTTCTCATGACAATTATTAGCAACGTCAATAGGAAACCTTAATCTACATGTCTGAGAATCTTTCCTCTAATGGAATACGTAAATCAAAATAAAAAGTATTTTAAATCTGTAAAAAATATCTCAAAATTCGTAAAAAACATCTTGAAATCTGTAAACTCTTTTGTGCCAACGAATTCTAAAAACACACAATACTGATAGTATTTAGATATTTGTGGTTAACTAAATGACGGCGATATTGACATAGTTTTGCCGTGAAAGAGACTTTATTAATGTCATTTCTTACAAGTTTCAGAGCTAATTGCTTCGCTTTTAACCGTTTTCAAAGCTTCATGTGTTTAAGACATGATTTATTCATTTACTCCATATCTCTAGGCCCTCCCTTTTTTTCTTATTCTCTATTATATTTTTTCCTAATTATTTTCTCATCCCTCATTATAAATAAAAGTATATTTGTTGTTATAGTTTTACAGTAACATGAAAGCATTTCTACGTAAATTGAAATAAATTTAAATACCCAATCTAGTCAAACAAAACAAAAGTAATAAATAAATAAATGATAAGACCGCACTAATTACGAAGCCTCAGAACCTTCCAAATGCTTGGATATTGAAGCCGAAATTATAATGAAACAAAAGAGTAAAACCAACCAATGCGACCCATTCAGCCTCAACACTTATTTGACAGTATCTTTCTGCTCACACCACCCCTTCCACATGTATATATAAAACACACCACCTTCAACTGCAATTCAAGCAACCAACTATAGAATTAAAGCTTGATAGATCACACAACAAACAAAAGCCTTGGACTCTGAGAGAAGAGCTGAAAATGGGAAGGAGGAGGAAGGCTGTGGAAATAGAGGAAGACAGAAGCATGAAGTGGGATGAGATGGTCAAGGAAGCTGAAGCACTGGCAGTGAGCAGAAGAGCAAGGAAACGTTTTGTTGGGGTGAGACAAAGGCCTTCTGGAAGATGGGTTGCAGAGATTAAGGATACTATTCAGAAGATTAGGGTTTGGCTGGGAACTTTTGATACTGCAGAGGAAGCTGCTCGAGCTTATGATGAGGCTGCTTGTCTCCTTCGTGGTGCCAACACTAGGACCAATTTCTGGCCATGTTCTTATTCTTCTTCATCCTCTGTTCTTTCCTCTAAGATCACCAATCTCCTCCTTCAGAGGCTCAAAGCAAGCAACAACTCGTCCTCTGATTCCTCCTCCTCTGTTTCTCTTCTCTTTGATCAGCAAGCAGAATTGCACAGTGAAGAAGCTGCTGACTTTTCTATTGACCAGTTGACTGATTTCCTTAACGATCCTGAAGATTACAGCGCAGGCAACAATGACTTTAATCTGTTCACTGATCGTAGTGCACAAGCTGATTCCTTTACCAGTAGTCTTGAATCATGTTTGGCTGAAACATATGAATGCAGGGAAAGAGAAATGGGGTTGAAAAATGATGTCAGGAATATTGCAGACTGCAATTCAGGAAGGGAAAGAGAGCGAGAAGAAAGTGAAGAAGAAATCACGGATGTGGGTGCGCAGGATTTTGAGTTTGTGGACAACGTTGCTGCATCATGTTACTGCTCACCTTTTGAGATGGCGGAAGAGATGGAGGAGCCTGTGGTGGCGGAGGCAGAGAACCACGCCGATGAGCCTTCAATGCTCAAACCTGCCATGAAGAGGATGAAGTACGAGAGGAAGTCCTCAGCTTCGCTTTATGCATTCAATGGAATACCTGAATGCTCGAAGCTGAAGCTAGGATCAGGAAACTCCAAGGGAAGAGGAGTTTCTGATCATGTAGCCAACCTTCAGATGGCATGTACCAGCAAGGAGAAGTTTAAGGAGAACAAGGAGCACAGACAAGAAGAAAACCCAGCGATATTCAACGAGGTCGAGTGTTCTTCGTCTTCCACCAGTGTTGATGGGGAATTGTTGCTTTGGAATTCGCTGGATCTTCCTCCCATTTGTTTCGTTAACTAACTAGTCAACATATCATACGTTTCAGTAACCTGAATGTAGTTTAAGTAAATCAACATGAGTACATTTATGATATGCTCAATATTGTTCCTAGTACCAGCAGTAAGTCAGCCGTTCATTTGAGTTTTGATAATTCTTCAGTTCTTCTAATACCGATTCTTCTTTCATCTCAATCTCATCTGTTAATGAAAATCAACTCATACAACACTTTCCAGATTGAGTGCTTCCAGCTATTCCGTCCACTAATGCAACGCAGAGAGGTAAAGGAACCAACCACTCAAGGAGCATGCCAAGAATAATTATGAACTCAACCAAACACACATGCACGTTAAAATTAACTATAAATTCAAATTTATTACTATTTCATAAGTTACCAAACACCCTACTTTCTATTTGTGTGTAAAAAGTTACCAGATGTCATGTACATCCATAGCGGGGAAGAATTGGAGAGCGGGGAGGAGAGAGGGCTAGTCAAGCACCAACCTTGGGTTCGTTTTTGCCTCAAACCAGCCAGCAAGCTTGAAATAAACATATCACCACACAACCAACGGGGTTGATCCAAGTAGAAACGGTTTGGTTCCATTTAAACAAATATCGAGTTTGAGCCCCAACATAATGTAGAAATCTTAATTGGAAGATTCATCCACCACAATTAGAAGTACAACGCAGGTCGAATCCAGATATAATTAGAATATAACTCCAATAAATCAAGTCGACAAAAACCGAGCAAGGGCAAAAGGCTAACCCCGCAAGTGTATTATTACATTCTGCACGCACAGGAAGCCTTGTTTCAAGTACAAGTTATTGTGCTTGTTTGGGAACACCATTTCCCCAACGGTATACACAAACCAAGATAAAAAATCTCAAAATCTGTAAAAATCATCTCGAAATCCACAAAAAGCATCTTAAAATTAGTAAAATCATTTTAAAATCCACAAATTTACCTTGAAATTTGTAAACTTTTTTCTTCCAATGGATTTCTCAAACACACATTATCGACAGCAACATTTACAAGTTATAACACTGACAAAGCCATACATAATGAGCCCGTTTGAAAACACGGTAGAAAAGTACTTTTACGCAAGCGGAGGTAAATATATGAAGGAGATTATCTCATTTTGCAGAAAAACAATGCTGAACGTATATTTAACTTTTTCAAACGTTTTCACAAACAAACCCAATACATATTAAAGACTAGCGCTAATTCTTCCATAGCGCTCCCAGATTTTTCCCTTTTATATAGTAGAAATTCAGTTCCCCCCGCGGGAAATGCAAATCTAGTTGAACACCGAAATTACGCGAGCAAGTCTGATGTTTAGGTTTAGCTTGCAGCAATAATGGTCACCCAGATAAAACAAAAGTTAGGTTACACTGAAGGACTAGAACTGAAATTGCACTTATTTACAATGCAAGCTTATCTACAAGCTCCACTAAACACATCCCAAAGTCTCCCTTGCTAGCTAATGCTCTTCGCTCTAGAGGACACGTAGCTGCGCTAGGAAAGAAGCGCAAAGATCCAAGAAGAGAAGCTGTGGGCCCTGAACCCTTTGGAGATCAAGCAGATACTTCTCTTCACGGGTTTTGAAAAGCTGTCAAATCCATGAAAGAAAGACGCAGATGTTACCTTTGGAGTTTAAGAACACAACAGATTGAGACTACGGTTTTCAAGAAAGGTTACCTGCATTTCAAATTTGACTACATTTGACTTAGAAACAGCATCATTCTCAATAATAGCGGAATCATCTCGAAAGTAATGGATCATGATTGTTCATCATTCCTTCACCATGACCCAGAATTCCAGCAGCCCACCGGCACTTCATGTTATAGTGACCAATCTTCTTCCAGTAAACATTCAATTCTTGCAGAGCTTTAAGGACCTCAGTCATTATTTCACGCGGATGGGCTCGAGACTGCCACAAGATAACGATGGCCAATAATTACCAAAGCAAGCCCATCAAAGTTTAATCCTTCTGACGCTATCAACAATGAACAGTATATAGACAACAACAAATATTTTATTCGTGTGTAACCCGTGAGAAAAACAAGGTAAGCAAGCACCAGAGTCCATCAACAAAATTGATCGCCCAAACTTCCTTAAAATAGATGGAATCAGGTGGATAAACCCAGACATCAAACAAGGATTTCCTCACCAGTGAAGGTGGCATCTATGGGAAAATGCTCATTAAAGTCAGCTCCATTATGAAAACAGATAACAATAAAAAATTGTACCTGAAGCCCAAGGGCCCATTTTCTCTCAACAGGGAACTGTGGCCTCAATGCAGCTCCTTGATAATCCATATACCCTGGAAAGCGGTTCCCAACAGCTGGAGCAGTAACGTCACCAGAATGCATACGATTATAACCAGTATCCTAATCAATCATCAAATAACCAACGCCAGTGAGTTTCACACAAATCTGTCTCAAAAATAAACATAGAAATATAGTATACCGAGGCATATAACACCTATTTGTTTCACAATTATAAACTCCATAAAGTACAATGACCAGGAAATAAAATAAATTTCAATATTTCCAATACCGGCTATGGGACTGCTGCCTAGTTCACATGGGACTACAGTCTACAGCTTACAAGCATGCCAGAGATGTAACATGTATTCAATACATATACGTCACTTCATAATAAATATAAACTAATGAAACTTAAAACAGGTGAGGCAAAGACAAACTCACCATACTCTCTTGAAACTCAGCACCAAGATAGCCACTCGAAACACGGAATCGGTTGTCCAATAGCAAATAGTATGCCACAGTACCCTGAAATACATGGAAGGAAGTAAGGGAATGTGGCAGATGTACAGCAAAAGAATAAAGAGTGCATACCTCATTCTGTATCATGTTGCGAAGAGATTCAACCAACTGATTCCTATCAAATCCCATATTAACCACTTCTTGAAGAATTTCCTCGTCAATCTACAAAACCATAATACTGGCTGAAATTAGTTGTTTGCACAAGTCACACTTTTCCAATAATTAATACTAAATCAACCACAAAACTTAGTGTTCCAAACGTACATATACATAGCAAAAGTATTTAAGGGGAAAAGGACAGAAGGTGCTGAAAATCTTCATATGCCACAAAAATCCATAAACAAACCAGATACATAAAGATATGTGGATCGCAATGCCTGAAACCCAGCATCTTCATTCCACATTGAACCATATGGAATTTAAAGAGAATGATAGAACTTATGTCAATGCCTGCCTCATGTTAATGCTAGAAACATCATACACAAAAGCATGGTGCCAAAATAAAATTCATTTTACACAAGTCTGCTTCACCACCAAAAGAACATCAAGCAATCACGGAATAACTAAGAAACAGAAAAATCACGAAAAACCACTTCCTGTAAACAAGCCAGCTATCAAACACTTGGGTGTATAATAAAGTAGCACAAAATCGTCAGATCATATGCAATAGATCCAAAAGTATCAGAGTAATGTAGAACGAATAAGCATAAAACCTTTTTGGCTTGTTGTGATGTATCAGGTGGTGGCACTGCCAAGTACCGAGGGAGATGAGCTTGGAACCATGGGTGTTGACGGATCTCAGGTATGGTCATCCTTTTCATAGGATCAACCACAAGCATCCTCGGTATCAGATCTCTAGCTCCAGGAGATAGATGACTAGGAAGAGTGTATATCCCACCCTACAAGAAATAAAAGGAAACATTGGGAAGCAAAAGAAGAAATGCATGTATTACTTTGTGAACTACTAATATATCGCATTTCATATGTTGGGAGTGTAGGCTCACATTTTAAGCTAGCAAAAGCACTCAGAAGAGAAAAGGCAGAAGAAATGGGAAAATGCGAAGGAAACACCAGGTACCTCCACCTCATCTTCTGTCCCGATCAAAGAATGAAATAACTTAATATAAACTTTCCCAGTCAGCGATATCAATCACTATACTAATGTTACCAATAACAACTTGACATTGACACATGCTTCTGGGATAAGCAGATTCTGCTAGAGAAATGATATTGTCCACGAAAAAATAACAATTAGAAGCAAGGATGTATTAATAGCATAAGTACACAAACAGACCACTGGAGGAACCAAGACTTATAATTGAAGCCTAGAAGGATTCAGTGTATATTGGGCTCAACCATATAAGCTTTTCTGACCAAAACATAAATCTTCATCATCACAAGGACAATACCAGGCTCAAACCCATGAAGAAAATAATTTCACATGACAGTAACATTCTACCCACCTGAAAGATATAGGATTAAAGATAGACCAACAATACCTTTATTTTCTTGAAAAGGTTTGGAATGTTTTCATCATCAAAAGGAAGAGTACCACATAGAAGAGCGTATAAAATTACACCGCAGCTCCAGACATCTACATCAGGCCCAGCATAGAATTTTCCAGAGATTACCTGGAAAAAAATGCAGAGTACAGCAAAAAAAATGGATGACCAAAAGACCCCAAATATGCATCACAAAATTCTTTCTAAAAAATAACAGAATCCACTTATTTGCAATCAAAAGGATCCCAAACCTCAGGAGCAGCATAGTTTGGGCTCCCACAACTTGTCTTAAGGAAATGACCATCAACCATGACGTTGCTCAGACCAAAATCTGCAATCTTGACATTGCATTTGGAGTCCAACAGCAAATTCTCAGGCTTCAAGTCTCTATGAGCAACCATATTCCTGTGGCAGTACTCCACACCAGAGATTATCTGCTTCCAAAACAAAATTTAGCTTAAATGATGGTGAACATACGTTGCTGAAATACAAAAAATTTGCACTTAATCTTACCTGCTGAAAAAAATTGCGTGCTTCATCTTCTTGCAACCTACCCTTTTCTACTATGTAGTCAAAGAGCTCTCCAGATTTTACATACTCCATCACAACAAATATGTCTGCTGGGGTTTCTATGATTTCATAAAGCCGTATGATGTGAGGATGCATGAACAATCTTAAAATTTTGATTTCTCTTCTCACTGTGACAAGTTTGAAGGGACAAAAAATAGAAATTAATATCCGATCAACAGAATGAAACAGTAGCAAACAAAGAATATGAAAGCTAACAAATACAAAAAATCAGTTCTGTATTTCTCCCCAAGCTCCATACCATAAGAAGAATAATAAAATCAGATCTTAGAAAATATCTCAATTTTTCTTTTCACCTATAAACCAGAACCTTCCAAAATAAAATTATAAACTTGAAACCAAATCCTCAACATGATATGAAGATTTCAAGAAACTTTGAAAGCAGGCTACACAAACCTTTTTCTTCCATTTCCATGTTCTTTATCTTACGTTTGTTGAGGATCTTAATGGCAACTTTGTAACCTGTCAAAACATGCTCTGCAATTTTCACCTTGCCGAAGGATCCAATACCAAGTGTTTTCCCCAATTTATAATTCGGTAGATACATATCCACACCAGCACCACCACGACCAGTTGATCCATCCATTTTCAGATCTGGATGCAATATTATAGAAGAAGCATCATAAAAATGTGATCCATGAAAGTGTCCATACAAACAAAACATAGCCAGTCTTCCCTTACCAGAAAGGAGCATACTGAAATTGTATTACAAGAAAAAATGGTTACAAGTTGCACCAAGCTTTTTCAAAGGCTTTTGACAGAGTACTAGTGAAACTTAACTAGGCCTCCAGGCAATTAAATGTCTCAGGTATGGAAATATGAACGACCATACAATGGGAATATCGTTAAGAATGATATATAATGCATTTTGGAAAAAAAATGCTTCCATAAAAAGGATTAATTAAAAAAACAAAGAACAAACTAAGTTGTATGTAAAGATAATTAAGATTGAGAATTGCAATTCAGGCCAGTTCAATTCACAACGAATATTGTGATCTAAGAAGACTCAACAACGTTTAGTTTTTCTGCCAAAATCATGCTTAGCAATAAAAGAGAGGGGAAATGTTGAAGCAAAGTAACATTCTTTCCTTTTCATTGATATTGCACATATTTGCAGATCTCAAACCTTGGGAGGTCCATTTCCTGAAGGGCTTGAAAAAACCACTAGATGTATAGGTAGTAGATTGAGTTACATATAATTTTATTGGAATAGAAAAGCATTTGAAAAGTCATGACTATAATCGAGTAACAGAGATTTCTCAAGAGAATTCTGAGCCAAGCTCCAAAATGCTGACAAGTCATTTACAAGTTCAGAAACAAGAGTGCAAAAGGTATAGAAGCAGTTAATGCAGAACAAAACCATATTGAATCAGAATAAGGGAAGTAGCATAAATCTTTCTTTGTTTAATGGTATATTTAATTAACATAGAGAAAACCGTTTAACTATATTTTCCACCCCAGCCCTTTCCTATCACGGTGAAGCTGAATCCGGATCACCCAAAACTAGATCAAAATGTTCCAAATGAAAAGCTTAATTATATATCAAACACGATGCAGAAAAACGAATAATAGTAGTAAAGGCTCGATTCAACGGCGACAAGATTGCATTTTGAAAATCGATTAAGAACCCCTAAAAAAGTTACCGCCGATTAAACCGCAGACGGAGAGAAGAAAACTTGTAGGATTTGGGATGAAGAATCGAACTCGAAGCAACTATCTTGTTACGACCCGGGATTGATGTCCCTCTGCAGTAACCTAGTCATCAGGAATTCAGGATTATGACGAATAATAATAGACCCGTCTTCCCGTTCGATGCTTTCGCAATGAACACACAGCTGCTAAGCTAAGATGTTCCGACCAAAAAAAGGGCAAAAAACCAAAAGGTAAAACGGTGCGTTTTAATGGTTTCCTGGAGGCTACGAGACGAGCGCGAGCAACTTGGTACTTGCAGGCATTGGCGGGAAGGAACAAAAGGGGGTGGTATTTTGTCACATTATGACTAAACTACCCACGCCAATACTTTATCGGTAAAAACTTCTATTGCCTCTTTCCCGTACTTCATCGGGAAAAACTTATGTTGGCTCTTTCCCGCCGTCCCATCTCTTCTTGCCGATTGCGTCTCTGCCGGCCTAACGCCGGCGCCTCTGATTCCGCCGTCCTCATCCCATGCACTATTTTTAAGTAGTAATTTTTGAAATCTGTTTCGATAAGTTTGGCCGTCTGAGATTTAATAGCAAAAACGTAGGAAGATGGAACAAGAAGCCGTGATGAAGAAGAGGGAGGAAAAACCTGTTAGAAGCTTCTATGTGCTGACCATGGCTTGGGTGTTAAGGGGAAGAGGGGAAAAAACTTTTTTGAAGATTATGTAACGGTTTAACTTTTGGGAAATAGATATTGGGCCAATTTGATATCTCGAGAAGAAAAGTAGCGTTCATCCAATCCAAACACACGATTGCGTAATGAGTCTGTTTGGCTCACCGTTCCGCAAGAAGGTATTTCTGGTATATAACGAGCTTTGGCAGGGAAGCAGATCTCACATCCTTCTCCTTCTCCCTCTCTCTCATCTTCCTCCCTCTCGGAAACCAACTTCTCTTTTTCTCCTTCCTTCCTTCATCCTTCCGTCAGTTACCATTACGGCCAACTCCTGATGATGTGTTTAGCAGTGTTTGTGGCTGTGCAAGAGAAAAGGGAACAGAGAAGTATGACTTATGAACTCGTTCAGATGGATCCCTCTTCTGACGACCAAGTACTGAGGCACTCCCATCATTACAGGAGGCTCCTCCTACACTTCCATTGGCTTCAGCTTTGGAGACTCCCTTGCTGATACTGGAAACCTGTATTTCAGCTCTCAACCACCGATGTTGCCTCACTGCTTCTTGCCACCCAACTGACAGACTTATTTCCCAAATCTTTCTGGAAGGTGTTCCGATTGCCGTCCGGTCATCGATTTTATTACCTACGATCAAATTACTGTCTTGGATAGTTAGTCTGTCGACAATCCCTTTAATTTCTGATACCGTGAATTTTTTTGGGTGATTTCTCTCTTCTAACTACAAGAAACGCCTCTTTCTCTGTTACTTCGTTGAATTGTTGTTTTGGGTTGTGCAGCTGAGTCTCTGGGGCCTCCATTAGTGAAACCGTATCTTGGAATCAAGAATGGGCAATTCAACAATTGGAGAATAGAGGATGGAGTGAATTGTGCTGTTGTAGGAGCAACAGCATTGGACGTAGATTTCTTGGAAGATTTTGTGGGATACTCATTTTCACAAACGACTCGAGATTGCAATTGCGTTTGTTCAAGGATTTATTACCTTCTCTGTGCAATTCTTCCTCAAGTAAATTGCTAGTTATTCCTTTCTTCCCCTAATGAAGAAGTTCACTATTACTGCAATAGCTAGGCGAATTAGTAGTTTACTGCTTCCTTCCCTTGCATTAAACCCAAGGGGAAAAGTCTAATTGGAAACAACAGTGTTTTCATGTTTAACTAAGAAAATACATGGTCATAAAAATAAAAATATTCTGTCTAAATAATTACACAATTTCAATTGAATTATATATTTATTAAACGCAGCTAAAGATTTAACATTTGAGGAACTCCGGAGTAGGTGAAGGGGGAAGGGAGACGCAGTGGGCATGGTGCGCTTAAGTCTCACATCGGTTAGACCCGTGAAGACTATATATGTAGTTGGGGTGTGACCTTTAATATCTGAAACACCTTTTAGGTAACTATGAGATTTCAAGATGACAAAATAATGTGCTTACATGTGGTTAAACCGGGATAATAACTCATGATATCACAATTACTGTCTTTCTCATATGTCATTCAAGTGGGTTAAGTCAAAACATTGTTGTGTCTAATTGGGAGTAATTGTTCTAAAGATTTTTTTACCTCTCCATTAATTTAAACTGAAAACATGTTTAAGCAGTGAATAATTTTTCACTGTGACCAACGCATATGGGTGTTATTATTATTATGATCACTTTTTATGCTTTTACGACTTACCATTAATTTAAGCACACAAACACATAATTACGGTGTTTGGCAAAGTTTATGAACACCCCAAAAGTACGTTCAACATTATTTTTTCGCAAAACGAGATAATCTCCTTCACATATTTACCTCGTAAATGGTAAAAGCACTTCTCCACCGTTTTTTCTAACGAACCCAATTACGTCGCTCAAATGCTTGCCACGTCAAGGAGGATGTTAAAATTGAAAAGAAAATGCATTAAGTTTTAAACTTATGCTAAAAAAAGGTACCGCATTCTTTAACTTAAATTGAATAACTGGTCAAAAATTTGAACACTAAAATTTAGGTTAAAGTATACTTTTAGTCCTTTATGTTTGCGTCAGGTTTCACTTTGGTCCTTTAAGTTTAAAATGTGCACTTTTAGTCCCTCAAACTTAACGCCGTTAGTCTCTCTTAACGGAAATTGCTAACTCAACAAACTTAACGCTATTATTTTAATTTTTTTTATTTTACACAATTTAAAATATTAAATTTATTATATTATTAAATTAAAATTAAAATGTGAGTATGCTTTGTCAACGTTTGAGTACACAGTCATCAATTAAATTCTATGAGTCAGCAATTTCCGTTAAGAGAAACTAACGGCGTTAAGTTTGATGGGCTAAAAGTGCACTTTTTAAATTTAAAGGACTAAAATGAAATTTGACGCAAATATAAAGGATTAAAAGTATACTTTAACTCTAAAATCTACCATGAATCAAATTATTTAATTATTTTTTTTATGTTGATAGTGAAGGAAGAAGTAGGGTTTGAGGGAAGAGATATAAAAGGGCGCGAAAGGGGGAGGTTGAGAGAGGAGAGCGCCTAAGGCCGAGCGCTTCCCTCTTGAGGAAGGGGTGGCGTGGTATTCCACGAGAAAAGGTTACACAGTGTGGCGCACCCCACGGCGGTGCGTAGGCGCATATCAACAACGGGCTCCATGGCCGCTTTTCTGCTCTAGTTCATAGCAGTTCAAAGCGAGGTGTTTGCCCTACATCTCTTTTCGCCTCTTGTTTATCTGCATACTTTAACCAATTTCACTCTTAATCTTACATTGTTTCTCCTGGAAACCTTTCGACCTTCAGATCTTGCCCAATTCCTGTGCCTGCCTATCGCCATATCTATCTTCTGTATTTCTTATTTGAACCCTAGCCGTGCTTTTGAATGAAACTGATTTTTGAAACAACAGATTAACAAAAAATGATAGCAGATTTCAATGGTTGAAGTTGGAATTGCTTTTGAATAGATTAAGATGAATTGGCATTTTAAGTCTGGGTGATAATCCTTAGCAGATATTTGAGAGATGATAATCTTGTTTCAGATTTCGAGTTTCAACTTAATTCATTATTACCGATTAGAGTTGTTAGGTCACAAAAAACAAAATAAAGTTGAAGTAGAAGACCCCGAAAGTAAAAGGCTTCACATGTCTTGGTTTAACGAGATATCCATGATACTAGACTCATTGTGGTGAGGAATTGAGATTAAGAATGCTAGAGAAAATGAATAATCCTAAACTAAGAAATAAGCCATTCATTCTTAAATTCGATCATATAGGAAAAGGGCTATGTCCAAGTCAGGGTTGCTCCGTGTATAAAGTATAAACAAAGCAGATGCTAGAAACAGTTAACTCCTGTAAGTGAGAATAGGGTCGGGAGTATCAGACGTCGTTACAATGGTCAGATGTCCCCTAGTGAGTGAGTCCATCAATGGCTAAACTGTTGTACAAAGCAGGCTTGAATACTCTTCTTTAAATTTCTTCATTTATCTGCGAAAGGCATTGATTCATATGCAGTTGTACTCATCATCTTTTCATGAAGTGACTGGGTGTTTGTTTCCTTGTAAGCAGTAGTGGTGGAGTAAAATTATTGTCTTCTTTACTGCTAATGCCACAAGCACTATTTTTGAAACCAACTAAGTCAGATGTAGAACTTGAAATTAATACTTGAAGCGAAGTCTCCTTGAAATAAACCTTTTTTGATTCAGTAACCATCAAGTTATGCCGAAGATAGGAAGGACTTGTAGCAAACTATTTATTCACCTCCCTAATCTTGATTTCCCTGCTCCAAGGCGTGTGCTTTCATTACCATGTTTTTTGTGGCCCTAAAAATTATATGTCAGAAGAAATTAACAAGCAACCTGAAAAAAAGCAGCAGCTACGCGCAATATACATACGTTATGCATGCACATTACTCTTAGGTTTCCAAGCCAGTGTTGGTTCATTGGTGCTAATGTCATTGGATGTGAATTAAATAATACTCCTCTTATGCTTAATGTATGATGTGATTTTATAGTTGATTTTAATCCTACATGTAAAGCTTATATTCCATATTTATCATTTTTCTCAAATTACCCTCTTTTAATACTCGGTCAACAAGGATATTTTAAGAATATTATGTTATATTTATTATAATTAATTAAGTTAACTAACTTTATTAATTTAATCAGATTAGTTAAATAAGTCTTACATAATGACTCCTATTAATTATCATGTTGGAACCCATCAAAGGTTTTGATGGAAGCGTGTAGTCACCAGCTTCCACCAAAATTTGTGGTTTCAAGCATAAAATCGAACATATGCCAAATGATATTTAAGTATTGACTCACCGTTGTAACCTTGAAACATTTTATGAGATAAAAATGATTTGTATGCAGTTCCCTGGGGTTTCAAATTTACCTGAGTATTCATCACACCACCTGGTGTTTCCGTGGGATCAAAAATCATTGATAAATTTGAACATGTATCAGATGTATCGGTATGTCGCAGTCGACCATGATGAGCCTGATGGCTTGTGTGGTCCCTAGATTTTCTTTCAGCGACATTAACCACGCGTCTGGTTAAATCATATGTGCCTTTTGCAAAGGTTGGATCCAGTGCGCTAATTTTGCTTTTGGAACCATCTGATAACGTGGATGAAGCCTCTGGTTTTCTCCTTTTTGCCCAGGCAAAGCCACTAGCACCTGAAGCTGGTACTGGTCCTGCTAATATACTAAAGCCATGAGGTACGCCATTGATCCGTGAAGTCTCTGACATTGCTTCCATTGGGGGCTTTGATAGCTCCTTCTGTATAGCTCCCCCTTTAGCCTTGTAAGGATTTGATTTCACATCGTCTTTAACAGCCCTTTGAGAATTCTTATGCTTTTCCTGCATAAATAAGGATACGGAAGTAAATAAATGCCGTAACGACTCTCAAGCAATGTGTAGGATTATGCACTGAGAAAGATCGAGTACTTCAGTTGAAGCTGGGTTGCCGAAATTGTTTGGTTCTTGTAAAATTTTACGGACTCTTCTTTGCTTTCTTGATGTCGCAGCCTCATGCACTTTACCATCAGCCTTTTTCCTGATGTCACAGATATCCACTTTAGCTGCAGAAATTGGATTTGAAGGGATTGTTTTGTTTGGAAGGCATAACCCGCCCAACTAAAGTTTAGTTTAACTGCTTGGTTCAGTTACTCAAACTTGGACTTAATTAATAGTGAAAGCATAACCGTAACAGGTAATGAATATAGAAACAGGATGATAAGTGCGTGTTATTTCCTTAATTACTCTTTTTCACCACTGGCCTTTGATGTGGGGTGTGTGTTGTAAAAACATGGTTTTGGTGGAAGCCTGTAGTTTTGGTTATTTTTAACCTGAAACCATTAGGTTAATTAGATCCCGGACAGCGATGCAACATATAGGTTCCTTTCCATTATCACAACAAACAAGTAACAAATGCACAAATATGTGAAAAATAACCATGTCCATGACAAATTTTCTGTAAAGACGAGACCACTTACCTGCGAAACTCGTCCCGATTTTTAGCATCCATTTCTTTGTTGGGTGGATATTTTGGCAGGCTTGATGGATCACAGGCAAGAGGCTTGGTGGAGAAATACTGTTAATTGGATTTGATGGATTACATGAAATCAGAAATTCAGCTTAGTTATATGAATGTGATCAAAATCAAGCAAAAACCACAATAAAGTAAGATTATTAGA
Organism: Vachellia pachyceras; assembly: GCA_025593235.1. Classification (NCBI taxonomy): domain Eukaryota; kingdom Viridiplantae; phylum Streptophyta; class Magnoliopsida; order Fabales; family Fabaceae; genus Vachellia; species Vachellia pachyceras. Next base: position 4,036 of record JANTPZ010077219.1, on the reverse strand, counting down.
ATAAAAATTTCAGAGTGCAAATGGAGCAGAAAGCCCAAAGAAGCTAGCTTCTGAAAACCAACATATTCCAGTATATCATAATAAGAAATCTAAAAGTAAAAAGATGAATCTCCAAAATAAAAGTTATTCTCGGTGGAGGAATATCCAATGTTGATATTAAAAGTTGACAGGATCTACCTCAGACATCAGAGCGGAAGAGGCAGTCCCACGCTCATGGGGATCAATGGATAGTAGAGTCTTCATTAGGTTTAGAGCAGTTTCTGGAATATCTTGAAACCTCTCCGAAAAAGTGCCTTCGTAACTAATCTGAGGTTTAAACATTATTGCATGAGGAAGCTTGCAGTTTTTCCAGAATTCATCAGCTGGTGAACCGCAAAGCTTAAAAATTTTGTGCAGCTGCTCAACCTGTAGATTCAAGATGAACATCACATTTAACTATCAAATTTAAATTTTAGATTTAATCGAGGTTGGAGAAGTGTTTCCCCTCAAAATAATGAAGCAACCTCAATCTAAGTACAGGAGTTCATTCGCTTTGTTTTGTTTAGTGATCAGCAAAGTGCTTCAGAAGCTTCTGACAATTATGAAGACAGCCAGAGTTTGAACAGAGTTTTGTTAGAACTATAACGTGAAATTATATCAGTATGGTCTCAGCTTAAAAGCTTTTAATATCCGGCATTTCCGACAGAGTTTTCAACAGCCAACAAGAAAATAAAAAAATATTCTTGAGCCAGTTTCATGCATTGTGTTGAGAGAAAAACATCAAATTAATAGAAAGTCATAACTGAACAGAAAAATAATGGTGTATCAGATGAATAAGTACTTCTATCATAAAGATTACCTCAGTTCTCCCCTTGAGGATAGGTTTCCCCAGAAAAAGTTCCCCAAATACACAACCCACACTCCATAGATCCACTGATAATCCATAGTTAGTTGATCCCATCAAGAGTTCAGGAGGACGGTACCATAGAGTCACTACACGACTGGTTAATTGATGCTTGTTACTTGAGCTAATTGTGTTTGCCAGTCCGAAATCGCCTATCTTGAGTACACCATCATTATTTACTAATATATTGGATACTTTAATGTCTCGATGTATGATACCACGTAGATGACAGTGCTCAAGTCCACTCAGTAGTTGCCTCATGTAACATTTCACCTGTTGTACAAAATTAATAAAAATTGCAAAATATAAACAATAAAAGGAGCCAAACATAACTTTGCCCCCATATATTTCGTAATAATAACAATCAAAGAAAAATCAAGGACATGAGTGTAACAAGTAACCATATGTTTTGGCTTTCTCCATATTCAGATGCCAAGGTGCTAACCATATGCTTGGGTCGGAGACCTAGACATCAGACTAGTTTATTTCCAAACATTGGGAACTCATTTTCCATAACAGTACATGTAAGCTAAGATAAAACAATTTCGAAATATGTAAAAACTATCTCAAAATTCATAAAAATCATATCAAAATCTGTAAAACCATCTCGAAATCCATAAAATCACCTTAAAAGCCGTAATTTCTTTCTCCCAACGGAGTTCCTAAACACGACAGAGAAACACCTTTAAGTCTATCAAAGGGCTAGAGGATACATGAATCTCTTTCCAACTACGGCTATAAGAAAAGTTTATTCTTTCTTTCCCTTCTGGTCCGATATGCATAATGTTCCATTCTATGAAGACACAAGTTTATTGAGAATGAGATGCTGACAAACCTGGGAATCACTGAACGTCATGTCAGGATAAGATACAAGTCCCGCAAGATCATGCTCCATATATTCAAACACAAGGTATAAGCTACTTGATATTCGGGATGAAATTACACCCTCCAACTTCATAATGTTCGGATGGTCCAGTCTGCGAAGAATTGTAATTTCTCTTGACATGAACCTCACGCTCTCTGGCTGAAAATTGTCAAACCGCACCTTCTTCAGGGCAAACATCCTCCCAGTTTCAACTTCACGTGCTCGGAACACACTGCTATACGTGCCTTGTCCAATCTATATATATATATATATATGTCGAAAAGAAGGATCAGAAAATGAAATCTGGGGAGAACAGATGATGACAATACGGTCCAGCAATGATAATAAATGCAAACAAACAACAAAATGATGTTCTCTAGGCTGAGAATTCGAAGACAATAAGCTTGGCTTGCTCCAATCAATTTCCTTACAAACTTATTACTATCTCATAGGCTCATTCACTAGTGCCGGGTGTAGCATTGAATATTTGAATTTATGTTTAAGAGTTAAGTCAATAAAATATTTTCAACGAATAATAGTCTTTCAGATCAAAATTAACAATTCTTCAATATTTTGAAAAATAACTACCTTTGCCAAGCAATATAATTTCATGCCTCTCTAAGTTCTCTCACCTCGTCAATAGCCATTCCCAGTCATCCTTAGGCTATGTTTGGTTTGATGGAGGGGAAAGGGAAGGGATGGATAGGAGGGAATGAGAAGGGATAGAATGGTATAAGGTTACCTCATTTGGTTTAGTTAGAGGGGAAGGAAGGGGAAGGATTTTTAATGATCTTTTGTTTAGTTCAGGAGGGGAAGGGAGGAAAATTAATAATTAATTTACCATTTTACCCTTATATGTTGATTTATATATATTTACTTATACAATTTATTTAAATTTGCTTCACTCATGAAAATTAATCACCCATTCTATTTAATTAATTAAAACAATTATTAAGGTACTTCTCTCATATAATTTATTTAAATAATTAAAAAATAGAATTTATATGTAACTTAGTTTCACAATACTTAATTTATATTTAATTTATCACCTTAATCCAACCTCAAGCAATGCCATTTTATCGCATGTAGTTTAGATCACTCTGTCATGGTAGCTAAGCAAGTATTATTTTATTACTGCAGAGTTCACAAGAAACAAATTTTCAAGGAGCTAAGGATGTTGTAGGTGAATTAGCTAACAGCTGAACCTGTACTCATGATTCTCTCCGCTTGTGTGATGATCGTACTTCATGTTGCCTTAGTAACCCTATACGGCTATACCTAAAACTAGTTTTGCATTGACATCACACTCTACGATGGAAAACCTAAGCTAATTCGGCATATTAAAGAGCATAGACGTTGACAAAAAATGAAAAGATGAATCACAGTTCAAGTACGACTTGCACAGTGATTAGGATGCCCTTCTTCGACTTTAAAATAATAATAAGCATCATCACCATCATTATGGTTGTTGTTGTTCTTTTTAATTACTTGAACCTTTCCATTTATTGAGGAAACACTGAATATTCAAAAGAGGGAAGTGAATTAAAATCAGTCTTGCAATAACAGAGATGAGTATGAGCTTTCCTACCTTCTCTAATTTCTCAAAAGCATCTGCTCTGAGGGGCACCCATCCATGAATAGCTTCGCCGGCAGCAGCTGTGAGCCAAGGGGGCCAACCAGCCGCA
>JANTPZ010077098.1:812-17838 GCA_025593235.1 Vachellia pachyceras | reverse complement strand
TCTGGTATCTGCTCACATTATAAGCAGCCCATTAGATAAAGAATACAAAATTGAATTTCAAATATAGAAACAAAGATATTGCATAATTGTAACTTACAATGAAATGCCAATATGAACATATTTTGAACAGAAACAGTTCAAGTACCTTAATGGTAGCAGATTCTGATTTAACCACTTGTCGATCAAGCATCTGCTTACATCAGCATGACAACATAAGGCAAGAAAAGACAAAAGAATGAAGGACGAGAACATTTGATGTTCAAATTAATCAACACAAGCATCCTATGCAAGCATACATCTAAAAATTGAAATAACATAAATACTTGAAAAATTTTCAAAGCACATATGGTCATCACAAAGCCTTAGACGTCCATGTAACAATCCGCATTGGCATGGTCTATGGGATCCATTGCTAATCCTTCACACTATCATCAATCAGGAATAAAAACTTTGTGTAATCTTGATTATTCAAGATCAATAGTTGAATAGACACCAAAAATGAGGTCCCCCCCCCCCCCAAAAAATCAACTCAAATCTGCTATCCCTGTCCATTACCAGACTACAATACTAAGTTCAATGCATCAAGGAGTTGCACCTACATGAATTTACTTCAACCAATCAATAAGAAAAAGAAAATGGAAATATTTCAAACCTTTTGGTGTAATCTTGGTTAGTCAATATTTGAATAGACACCGAGAATGTAAACATTCCACATTCCCTCTGCAACACCCCACCCCAAAAAAAATAAAAAAGAAAAAGAATGTAAATCTGCCGTCCCTGTCCAACACCACACTGTAATACAAAGTTTATTGTATCAAGGTCTAGCTGCAGCTACATAACTTTGCTTAAATCAATCAATAAGCAGAAGAAAATGGAAATATTTCAAATGATTTTTGGTCAACAATCCCAATTAATCCAACCTTCTGATTGCCTGATGGGATCTTCAAACTGTAGCAGCAACCACGTGGTTGGATTTCTCCAGCAAACTGTACTTCATTGTTCCTATTCAATAAACTTGCATTAATTTATAATAGCTAATCTGAAGATCAATATGGATATTTATATCCAAAATCCTCACAATTTGCAGAGGAGGGTGAAGCTTACCTCTCACCACAATGAGGACAATCAAAAGCTGACAACAAAATCTGCACAAAACGCAACACAGTTGATGATCACAAAACCAGTGGACATTGTGATAAGCACAAGAGACAGAAAATAACAATATCACATAAGATTGATCTACTTCATGGAATTTTATAACTATTAAATTCAAGCCTGGGAGGTGAGTAAGAAAAAAACAGTGACCCAATCAAAGGGACCACGAAGAAAAGATGTACCTTTCTGAAGTGAGGAATTAAAGTCAGTAAAAATCTTGTCGTCCCCTGACAAACACCATACAATTTCAAGTCAGATGGCAATCTAAGTTCAAACGCTGAATGAAAAAGGAAAATAAGATTAGAGAGTTTCTGGAGAAGATAACAGAATCTTTAAATGCATAATTTATATCCCTTTTAAGCCTAATCAAGGTTCAATGACCATCTTTTCCAAGTCCGACGGTAGTTAATTCAAGATTCAATAAGAGAAAAATGTAACGAGCTTGAAGCGCACGAAAAATGTAGCATATTGATGGATCAATAACAAACTCATAAGATACGAAAGACATGCAGTCCTGATCAGTCATACAATATCAAGTCACCGCGGTCAAAAGAGAGAGTATTGGTTTAAGCAAAACTAAAATGAAACGGGAGACAAAACCAGTTTGAAATTTGAATCATAGAATTCATAATGTTTCTTTAGGAATGGGTAAGATATGCATAGACTAAGCCAGGAAACAGGGAGAAAGGAAGTAAAGTGAAACCAAAAGAAATTCGTAAACTCAATTTTTCGTTGAAAACAGATGCCAAAACTAAATTTTAAAACAATCGGGTGGAAACTGAAGGGTGAGATACCATACGTTTTCACCGCAGCGCATGCACAAACTTTCAACCTGGTACACAGGGACATCTCCATCTTCCGCAGAAACAGCTTCAACCACCGACCGAACATCAACAATCTGTTCTCTATTTCCATCATTGGATTCCATGACTTCAAATTGCAGGCTTAGAATCCCTTCGAAGCTTCCTTTTGTTTCTTAGAGTTAACACACTTTCGAACCTTTGTGTTAACAGTGCTTGCGTTTGGAGGCTCTATAAAGAATAACCCACAAACAGAGAGTAGCTTCCAGTGAATTGAAGATGGTGCCTTGCGTCCTTAGCTGCATACGAAACCGTTGGGTTAAGGCGCTAGAAAGAAGTAGAACATAATCGGGTCGGACCTTGGATGTCCAACAAGTAGGGTAAACAAAAGAAAGAAGGTATCATGTATTAAAAAAAAAAACCTACAATAACAAAAGTCCCTCGGTTCTTGTTAAAAGAATTCGCCATGTCTTACCTCCTCATCTGCCCTGCTCCTTGAGCTCTCTCCCGCCGTCCGCAATCGCAGCATCAACGTTCGCTTGTTGATCTGTTGTTCGGCCTTGTACTCCTGCTCCCGCCGTTTGCCGGGTGATTAATGATTTAGAACAATTGTTGATCTGTTCGTTTGCTTGTGAAATGATTTGGACTTGTGGGTTAAATATAGATATTTGATTTGTAAGCATGTTCGGTAATTATAATTAACGTTAATATAATCTATTTTTCTTTAATCTTTCAAATTTACTCTTATTTTAATTTTGATCTCTCAAATCTCAGACCAGTTGCTAGAGTAATCTTACACAGTGATACATTTATAATTATATTGTAATTACATATCATTATGATTGCATCTCAATTCTCAACATTAATAATCACATAATATTAACTATATTTTGAAAATATTCAAAAGTATATTTCTTAAATGGTCGTTTCATATTGAACAAAAAAATGATCATTTATATATGGATTTTCTTAAAAACATATTTATCACTCAAAACTAGGGAGATTGTCCCTATCTTAAATTTCTCTAATTGCCCCTTTTTAACTGGGTTTTGACTTTACCATGGACAATCACATGTGCATGGGAGGCAAATCCCTACTTGTTAAAGAAACTGTTATAGTTAAAAAGGTAATGGTTTGAGTATCAAAAACTATTGTGAGACCAATCACCACCCTTCTAAAAATTGAGCATGTTTGGCTCAACGTTTGCAGGGTCTGAATATTCATTCAACCGTATTTTTTTATATAATGAGATAATCTCATTCACATATTTACATCGATTTATATAAAAATACTTATCTACCGTGTTCTTAAACGGGTTTAATATTTCTTTTGAATTAGTCAAATTTTTTTCGTATGACATCAACTATTAAAAAACATGTTTGCTAAGGTCTTAGTAATCAATTATAGCTATAATTGATTGATTCATGATAAGATTATTATTGTCATTTTTTTTGCCAACAATTATGTATGTGTTTGAGAACTCCGTTGGAAGAAATGAGTTTACGAATTTTTAGATGGTTTTACGAATTTCAAGATGACTTTTTATGGATTTCGAGATGTTTTAATTGATTTTAAGATGGTTTTATCTCGATTTACGTACTCCATTGGGGGAATGAAGTTCCTAAACAAGAACTATCATTATCAATTTGGTACTATTACATAGTATTATAATTGACAAATTCTATGATACTGTGAGGCAGGGGCGGACGTAAGTTGCCCCACTGAAAATTTTAGGTTATATGTAAATGACTATTAGATTTTTATTATGCATCCACTGATATTTAAGATTTACACCCACTCAAATTATATATACAGCAAACTTGTTATTATTTACTTGAAAATAAAAAAAGTTACATCCACTGCTACGAGGTCTTGACTCCGCCACTTGTGGGTTGGATAATTGTGTTGATCCTGCAGCTTTGAATTTTTGTTTTGGGTTCAATTTTATAAGTGAATTTTTATACGTTTAATAACATTTTGTGTTCCCAATCTTAAAAAATATTTTAACATTATAACTATAGGCATAGACTTGGATTACTTAAACATTATTTAATAATGCCTTATGAGAGGTTTTTGTGAGTTAACGCAAACTTTATATTAATTATCATCTAGATTTTTTTGAAGGTTAAGAAGGAAAAATAAAATTGTAATTTTAGTCTTCCAACTTTATGCAAATTTTTAACTCTCAAACACTAATACCATTAATACATTTTTAATCATAACAAAAAATTTAATGATGACCTTTATATTATAATTTTTACATTTTAACATATATCATTATTTAAAAATATATGTTAATATTTAGAATTGTAATTTGAATTCTTTAATGTAATTATTAAAATCTTATATGAATTTAGAGAGGGAAATGCAGTTGTGAATAAAATAATTCACCACTATATTGTGCTTGTTTGGGAACTTATTTTTCCCCACGAATACGTAAGTCAAAACAAAAATTATTTTGAAATATGTAAAAACCATCTTACAATCCATAAAAACCATCTTAAAATTCGTAAACCATATCAAAATCCACAAAGTACTTCGAAATTTGTAAACTCATTTCTTCCAACGAAATTCCCAAACATAGATAGCCCGTTGGGAGAACGGACACAGATTCCAAAGTAAATATGTGAGATGAATTTTGTCTCGATAAGCGCAGGAATGAATTTTGGTTGCCCAAATGGACTAACCAAACAAGCCTATTGTGTGTATTTGGGAATTTCGTTGGGAGAAAGGAGTTTACACATTCCAAGGTATTTTACGGATTTCAAGATGGTTTTATAAATTTTAAAATAGTTTTTATACATTTTGAGATATTTTTACATATTTTGAGATTGTTCTCAAACTAGCACATTATTGCTTTGGCATAGTACTGGTAATGCGGGTTGGGCCAGCCCGGCAAATTCCAGCCCACCAGCCAGTTTTTTTTAATTTTTAAAATTATTATATCTTATATATTTTTACATTTTTTCCATCCCAATATTTTTTATAAGGATAAAGTAATATTAAATTCTATTTTTAGAAAATTATTGAACACTTATTCATAGAATTTGAAAGAGAATAGCATAAATATGCAATCTTATAAAAAAAGTAGGTAAAAAATGGAAAAAAAGAATTTATTTTTAATTTTTTAAAAAATAAAAAAAACTGGCGGGTTGCGGGCTGGGCCCGCCACCTGACACGCTGGTGGTGGATTGGCCCACCCAACCCGTTAAGCCGAACGGACAAATCCGTAACCCGCACGATGGCTCGCTTTACCTGCACTACTTTGGCAAAATCACCTGTTGCTAAAACCACAAAACCTTGGAAATGGAAAACTTTTCAAACTTTCAAATTAAACCCTTCCTTCCTCTTTATTTCTTCTCCATATGCAAGAAAAGAAGCGAGGCCAAAAAGATAAACTCGTCTCCTTCCTACACAAATAAACTGTTCCACCAACAAATCTGATCTCCGATCGATCTCTCGGGAATCCTTATCAAGCTATTCCCACTCGACAAGATGAGCCAGAAGCCTCTGATCTATTCCTTCGTCTCTCGAGGAACTCTGATTCTTGCCGACTACACTGAATTCAGTGGTAACTTTAATTCCATCGCCTTTCAGTGCCTCCAGAAGCTTCCAGCTACCAACAACAAGTTCACATACAACTGTGATGGTCACACCTTCAACTACCTCGTTGATAATGGCTTCAGTAGGTCTTCCTTCCTTAATTTCATTTCTAGTCTTCTGCGTAAATAATGTCTGATGTGTGATTCGAGTCTAATTTATGCCTTATTAGAAAGGATAATATCGCTAGAGATCGTAGTTTCTGAATATAGGGTTCTCTGATGAAAAGTTCAACTGCGATTAGGCTGTTTGCGAAATCTCCTTTTGCTGATTCATCATACACAACTTAGTCAATGTGAAATGATGGTTTTATATTTATTTTTTTTTCTTCTGATGGTTACTGTTTTCTTTTATTCAAAACGAAATAGGCTCAGCTGCAGCATGTCGATATTTTCCAAGTGTCCTCTCTTAGCGTGTTATTCAAAATATCTACAATCTAAAAAGAGAAAATCTTTATTACATTAGATTATGCCCTGCAATGTGTATTGGAGTCCACATTTTCCGAGATTAGGAGTTTAAGAGAGAAGGACTTGTGTATGTTGTTAAGTGTTAACTATCAAAGTTACCTGTCTAGTATCCTCTAGTTATTCAAATTAACTAGCTTGCTTGATGGTCATATGGTTTATTTTACATCTTCTAGTTCCTCTTCTAATGCTGGCAACGTTGAAATGGCGAGAAAGAGAGATCAGTCAGTCATCTAAGTTGTTGCCTTTAGATATTTCCATTATTCAACTCTTGCTAAATCTTACTTTAAGATATTTTTCATTGATCTAAATATAAAACCGATGGTAGTAAAACAAAATAAAACTAGAACAAGGTTTTCAAGTATGAAATCTGAAACCTGTAGTTAATTTATATTCCATTCTGGTGATCATCAAATGTCTCTCTGTCAAAGAGTAGACTCTAATCTTTCTTTAAAAAAAAATGGTGCTTTCAAATTCCTCAGATGATAGGCTAGCCAAAATTCAAGTAGAAAAACCAGCCTTTGTATGTTTACAATCCTTAGAAGTTAGAATGCTTTATTTATTAGCATTTTCTGTACTATGTAATCATTATGCACTTTTATTGCTTTCTTCTTTGAACCTTTACGAATTTACATAAGTTGAAGATATATGTATTGCTGGGAGGACAAGAGTCTCATTCTGGCATTGTTGGTCGTATTTGGCATGAATGAATACCCGTATTATGGGAGAAAGAGAGAAAGAAAAACAATATTGGGCTTTATATCTGGATTGTAATATCTGAAACTGAGTCAAATTCATGGATAATTCGCATTTTAAAACAATATCCCCATTTTTCTTTGTCCATAGTATTGAAGTTTGAAAACTGCCGCTTTTGGGCGAGCCTCTTATGATTGGTCAAATATGATAGAAATTCCTGCCTATAAAATGTTCAATAGATGACCCATTAGACCTATGCACGTTTCTTAATTTTATGCTTGAACTTGGGCTGGGTTGAAGTTATCCTTGGAAGAAACTCATCTTTGCAACATAGAATCAACCATGTGTAGAATTTTGTTAGAGGCTATTGTAAATTTGGAAGGTTGTTTTTCTGTTGACAGATGACTGACTTTTGGGATGTTGTAGCATATTGTGTTGTTGCAGATGAGTCGATTGGAAGACAGGTACCCATGGCTTTTCTCGAGCGTGTCAAGGATGATTTTGTGGCCAAATATGGTGGTGGAAAAGCTGCTACTGCTACTGCGAACAGCCTTAACAAAGAGTTTGGGTATTTTTCTTTTGTTTAAAATTATTAAGTTACGCGTTGGAAGACTTTTCCTGTGTATGCACTGGTATAAGATGGTTTTTAATGCAGGCCAAAATTGAAGGAACATATGCAGTACTGTGTTGAGCACCCTGAAGAGATAAGCAAGCTTGCAAAGGTGAAAGCTCAGGTTTCAGAAGTTAAAGGTGTCATGATGGAGAATATTGAAAAGGTAGAAATTTACTGGTTAGCAGCATTGGTTGTAGAAAAGTATAGTATACAGATTCTGCATGAATCATCTTGGATGGAAAATACAAATTCATTCAATTCTGTTATCAACAATGATGATTATAGAAGACATCAGAATTAGATGCACATAAACCTCGTACCTTAGATGAATATGTTAATTCTGGCTTGCATTCTATAAGATCAACACAAATCTGCTAAAACTAGTTTAATTGGTTTAATTCTTGGGTTTGGTTCAGTTGTTGATCTGTAAAAAATTCCAACCCGCCTTGCCAATTAGAATAACCTTGAACATTTTAGACAAAAATCCATTACTTCTGTGTTTTTGCGAAACTGCCTGTTATTGTGCACCATCTAATGTGCATTTTCCTTTGAAGTTTGATCCAATCCTTGATCTCTCTTGATATGCATTCCATCACCTAAGTTCGGTTTTGGAATTAATGCTAAATCAGTCCTCACCCCCAAGAGGCCAACACCCAAATACTCGCACATGAAGCCACTTTGTATGATGGATCTAAAAGGCAAGGCCACTCACCATGTAAATCGGGTATTCATTTTTCTAGGTTGACAGGTCATTCCCTACTTTTTTTAAGGATAAACAATTGACATATTCTATTAGAAGTGTCAAAATTGAATGAAATTAACTGGTGAACCATGAGGAATGCAACAATTTTAAAGAAACTTTCTGGGTGCAACTTGAAGGAAATGGATTTGGTGGCATAGCTTGAAATATCTTGACAACCTAATTTGAGAATGAGAAGTGAGGGAGAGTGGAGAAAGATAATTAGAACTTGGATATCCTTAATTGTCATTTTGTCAGAGCTTCAGTCACTGAGGCCAATATCATAAATGTTAGTTTAGTATTATTGTGATGCTCATTTGAACTTCTTTTATTCTAGTTGCATAATCAGGTATTTCAAGTTCATGTATTTTTATTTTGGCTGCATAAATGTGAACTATTTGCTGTTTCTTTATCCCAAAGTCAGCAGAAAAGAAGCAAAAATGCAGCTATACATTTCACAATCTTAAATTGAAGTGGATGAAGAAGCATTATGCATACAGGACATTTAGTCATATTAAACTATGCGTTCATAATCTCATGTAGGTTCTGGATAGGGGCGAAAAGATAGAGCTTCTGGTAGACAAGACTGAGAATCTTCATCACCAGGTTAGTATGTATTAGTTTGTCTATGTAGATCTGCCTGTTTTTGAGTGCTTGAAGGTTTATTTATGTGCAAGCTTTGGCGAATACGCGAGTATTCTGCTTTCTTTGAATATTTCCATTAGTTTCTGCCAGTATTATGGTGATTGGATTGAACTGGTGAAACCATAAACTGGTGCTGGAACCTGTCCAGACTTTTACAAAATTGGTCAAAAGAAAAAAAGGGAACCAGTTAAGGCAGTGAAAAAAATGTGGGGTTAGTTTGACTTCTTTCGAAATTACTTTTTTTTGTTAGCTTTTGGCACAAAATTGCATACTTTTTAGATAAGTTTTTCTTCCCATATTTATATAGTATGTAGGCGTTATTCTTTTATAATCTGTAATTGTTAATAATTAGTGATTTAATAAATACTCTGACAATGGATTTAGTTTGCTATTTTTAAGTTCAATATGTGATTATGAATGAATATTAACATATTTACATTTGGATGCCAAGTTATCAATTTTTTTATTAAATAGATTTTAATTTTCTACGGAGTATTTTAATGGCAAGTGCAGTTTTTGAAACATAGATTTCTACAGAATCTCTGGTTCCCTTCTGTTGCTCAAGAATGAATAGTGAGCTAAAAGAGTCTTGCTATTTAATGCCTCAGTGATTTTTGCGACAAGAAAAACATCTGGCTGCTGGTTGGGAAAAGAAAAGGGAGAGTTATACTGAAAGACCAGATTCACAAATTAATTATTAAGAAGACGCTCAAATTTACTACTCTCTAACGTAAATTTACCGGCCGAACTGAGCATTCATCATTCACATAACACTAATTTACAACTTAGAAAATGCTAACACTATTTATATACCAATTAAAACAGCATGAATTTACAAGTGAAACAATGACTATTTACAATTGATGGTTCTGAAGAATCAAAGATTTGTTGGCCATTAAGTATTATTCTCCCAAAAGAAAATAGAATTTTTAGAGTTTCCAATTTTAACTGCTGTCCCCCCTTGTCGTTTGATGGGAAAAAAATAATGTTTCAGGCACAAGACTTTAGAAATTCAGGTACCAAAATCCGTCGGAAAATGTGGTTACAAAACATGAAGATCAAGCTGATTGTATTGGGAATTTTGATTGCACTCATCCTCATAATCGTCCTTTCTGTCTGTCATGGGTTCAACTGCGGAAAGTGAGCACACCATTCTCCTTGAAACATTTTATATTGTCATCTGAAACAAAGATTATGTGTGGGGGAAGGATCACTGCTTTGTCATGACTCTGTACGTAGTAAAGTTAGCTAGTCCCATATGTCGGTAATCTCTTTCCATTCCCTAGATCTTAACAATATGATGGAATATTACTCTGACGAATATGAAATTCTGTTAAAATGTTACCTACCATTCTCTTCATTCATGCATGTCAATTACCTGGTTTTCCTCCATTAACTAGAAGGAAGATGATGGATCTATGACCCTAGCCGAATATTAGTTCAAGTAGGATAAGATACGCGAGGATTGGCATTCTTAGCTAAACTTGGTTGAGTGAGTGGTTTGCCAAACATAAATAAATCTAGTAAATAATTTGGAAAAACTATTTGTCATGGGGATTTCCCTAATATGTCTGCTTGACTGTTTGATATGTTTATTACTTCAGCCTGCCATGATAGTTATCAGGACAGGGATTGTTTGATGCAACTACAACAAAAAGTCCATACTGATACCTGTCACACGCTATTCCTAGCATACCTTTTATGTTATATTTGGGACAAGAAAAAAATAATTTCTAAAACATAAATGAGAAATGTTCCTAGAAAAAAAAATAGGGTAGGTGTATTTCCTATTTCTTTTTCAGACAAAAAAATGTCAAATATTGCCCGCAAGGTTTTCAATTGAATTAGAGAAGCTGACCATATGTGATATGGATATTTTGGAACTCGTACTATGATTCTGGCGTCTTTCGCTCTTGACGCGAAATCTGGACCCGAGGCTTCCAGCGTTAATTATTACTTATCATGGAACGAGAAAATAATTCTCCTTCCAATATGGTTCGGTCCTTTTTATAAAATTCCATTTGGGTGTTAAATGCATTTTTGCATATAGTACCTTAATTAATTATATTCTTTTTTAATCATTTTCTCCTCATGCATTCTCTTTCATCCCTTTTCTCACCACTAATTCACTCTCTTACCGCTTATAAATAGGGCATACTTAGGAAAAGCTCTTCTTTTACATGTTTATTTTTTTAACTTATTTTAAATGACTTGTTAAACCTTGTAATTCAATTAAAAGGATTTCATAGGTGTGGAGGGAGTAGTAGGCTTATATTAGGTGTCCTATAGTGTTCCTATAGAATCATATGTTGTCTTATACCTTGTTATAAGTTCATTTTAACTAATTCTTGCATATTCATGATCGTTGGTTATATTGAATAAGCCTTCAATTGATAAAATTTTCTGAATTTATCCTTGTTAAAACTCTACATTTATAAATTATTCTCACATTTTTCTCCTCTCTCTTTTCAACAAGAGTTAAATAAGGATAACTTTGAAAAACAGCCATTAACAACTTATAAGTTAAGACTTAAGACCAACAATTTTTATTAAAAATGGGCTCATAATAGGAACTAGAGTGGTAGTTTTTTATGTTCGTTTTTTTGTATAAACTATCCGGTATCCTGGGGTATCTTAAGTTCATTGCCAGCCCCAGACTAATCTGGAGTATCTGGAGATCTTATGGTGATAGCGAGGTACTGATGGGACAAACTCTTTGAGGTTACATTAATTATCGCGGCTGTCATTCTTCAGGGTTTAAACCCTCGTCCTGAGAAATGCTGGTAGTAGCCTTTGCTAACTCTACCAAGCGCATATCGGTAGTTTTTTATGTTTGTTGACTTAACTATTGGTGTTGCAAAATACTAAAAATATTCACACTTCATTCTTTTTTAAGAGAAAATAATTTGTGATCCAAGAGTCTTCTTTTAAGCCCGTGTTTTATGAAGTTTGGATCCGTTGGCCCAAAAATAGTTTGGGTATCCCGCTTCCTAAACTGGTCATCTAACCAACTGGGTTATGAAAGCTACATGATTCTGTAACTGAACACAACTAAAGTATTAAAAAAAATCAAACTCCATAATATTTTTCGTTCTTAATTTATTTTCTTTTAGAAAAATCTTACTTGTTTATATATATATATATATATATATATTTATAAGGCTTAATGCCATTAAAAATTAAAGCTTTCAGTGCAATGACATGGGAGGTTATGGTTTAAGATGAGACTTTGATGGTTTCATTCGTTTAAGTGTGAGATTCAATTAGCAACATGACCCTTGAATTCCCCAAGGGATGTTTAATTACGCCATGTAGATTTTGAATTCTATTCTGTTCTAAATTTCATTTATCAATTCAAAACTCTTTATGTGATGCAATTTGGTAGTGCCATAATATTATATACCACGCCCTCTCCAATCCTTTATACAATATATTTTACCTAAATTTATCTTGAAGATTAAGAAAAATTGTTATATTACTTTATTCTGTTTAAGAATATCTCAATATTTCAATTACACCCTTGTTCATATAGTGCTATTTATAAATCACTTTTAGCATCATCTGTGCCTTAAAATTTAACAATTTTTCAATTTTATCCCTATTTAGCGTATATTATAATACATGAGAGTAAATTCAACATAAAAATAAATGAAGGGGCAAAAAAATTCATTCAAATAAAAAATTTAATGATATGGCTTACAAATAGGATTAAATAAAACTTTGTCTATACCTTATAAATGAGATCAGAGATATGTTAATTAGAGGGAGACCTTGCAATGTCTTTTCAAGTTACAATAAAGCTAGCAAAATTATAAGAGGAAAAATACCATTACTTGATATTTTCCACAAGGCACTTTATAATTTGGATCATGTTTAATTTTTGGAAGCCACCTTAAATTACACAAGGTACCAAAGGGAGTATGTTACAACAACTTGTACGTGAGAGATCGGTTATTGTTTGGATATAAATATTTTTAAAAAAAAAAGTTTCCCAAGCCATCAAATTCAACTATTTTTTTCAAGATGATCAAATTAAATACCAATGGATCATTACTTGGTGAACATGGAGGCAATCCAAAAGCTCGTAGAGTAAGAGACGTACAAGTTTCTGAAGGTTCCAAGAAGCTTAATTAATGTTTTAATTCATTCAATAGTTTTAAACATCATTTGAAAAGCTTACATGCATATATTATAATAGCTTTATTTTCTATTTTTTGAGGCGTGCTTGTTTGGGAATATAATCACTTCTTTCCCACGGGTACGCAAGTTAAGACAAAAAAAATTTTGAAATATATAAAAAAAACATATCGAGATCCATAAAAAAATCTTGAAATCCATAAAAGTATCTTAAAATCTGTAAAATATTTTAGAATCCATAAAATTCTTTCTCCGAACGGAATTCCCAAACACAGATTCTGTAACTCACGAGTACTCCTCAACCAATGCAATAAATATTATCATATATGTCAAAGAAAGGCATGGATTTTTGAATTTTTCATAAATTAGCTACAAAGAATAGAAAATTAATCCAATGGTGACGTTATTACTCATTCATTCATGAACCGTCATGGATAATAAATCAAAATGATCTTGAGAAAGTCAAGATGTTGTGTTCATCTTTAATTAGAGGCTGCAGGCTTCACGATTCATGTAAGGCCAAATAAGAAAAACTAAAAGATACAGTTATAATAAGACACACACGTTAGATAAGATAATACTCTTACATCTAATCCTATTAATTACACATCTTAATTATATATTACATCGAATCAGGCGGCAGTTTTTAATTAATTAATTATTCAAAGGCACATTGGTTTAGCAGATTTATATATTTGATTGTGATTGTCTTTTCACTCATCCAACGTTTCACCTAACATTATATGATGACAGAATTAATGGGTTTTTATTTGATTTGATTCTTTTCTTCCAAGTTAGGCTACATAAATAAAAATATATATAAATATATTTGAGCTCGTTACTTAGTTATTCACGTACATATGATAATTACAATAAATTAAAATAGATGGACAAGGTGTGATGATGAGAAGGCATGGTGTCGGTGCAGTTTATTGAAAACGATTTAATATAATTAATGTATATATTAATTATTGCCTCCCAATTTTCAATCCTAAATCACTCGATGTTTATCATGTCGTTATTTAATCTGACATGACAGGTCCCAATTGCGAATTTTTTTCAATTAAATTCTTTGAATATTTTAATTAATTAGGTGGATATAGGTATATATATAGATATAGATCAGCAGGCCAAAAGCAATGAAATGTGCATGTTGAGTAAAAAGCCATAATAATAAGTAATAATGTCACCTGAAAGTAGCTTTATTATATAAAAAAGTGTAAGAGCATATCAATCACACTACGTGTATTCTGATAACGCGGTAGAGAAATATTTTTACATAAGTCGAGATAAATATATGAAGGAGATTATCTCGTTTTACAGAAAAATATTGTTAAACATGCTTTACAAAAAAACACTATTAAACGTACATATGTATCCAATAGTACTTAACTTTGAAACTCCATCGGCTCTTTTAGGTGTAGGGCGATTATCTCTTTCGGTTCAAATTCTCTGTTGAATTGTTGTCATCATTACCTGTTTCTTACACTGTAATTAATTAATAATTAATAATAATACAATTGTTATATGGAGTTGGTCTATAAAAGCTCTGATGGGCAACCTAGTGTACCTGTTGGAGAATGAGGTAGTACTTTTATACAAATAGATATAAATATGTAAAGAAAATTATCTTGTTTTATAAAAAAATATTGTTGAAAATGCGGTTAATTTTTTATGACGTTCCAACAAATAAGTCCATGATAATCTGTTGGGAATAATTTATTAAGTTTTACATCAATTAAAAACAAACTAAAGAAGCAACTATTTTGTAGCAATATATATATATATATATATTATTCAGCTTTGAATATTCCTGAGGGTACAAAACAGATGACACACATAATCATTTTGCCTCACAACAATAACAACAACATATTAGTACTATTTGTGTACTATGTTTTTCATTTTTTTATAAAAATAACAACCTCGGCCTCAATTAAGAGTTATGTGCGTGAAGGGTTTCCCCATTAAATATTCTAGTGCAAATACCCCCTCTACTATAAAAAAATTAATAAAAAAACTTCATTTAATTTAAAAAAATTTTATGAATAATGCTACCTTCAAAATTTTAAAATAGAGTAAGGCTTATTCAATTAAAAAAATTAATGTTTATCAGTAACGTTATCAACAGTAAGAGATAATATTATTTCATTTTAAAACTTTCAAGTTAACATTACTCGTAAAAGTCTTTCGAGACTATGTTGGTATCAGGGAAAATCTTTCTAGATAAATTTCCATATTAACACAAAATTAAACATTTGATGTTGTCAATTTGAAAGTTAAGATGTTTATAGCTTACTAATTTTTTTCCTTGTTCAAAATCATTAGATTAATTACTTTATTGTGAAACACCCAGAATCAATTAAAAAAACATTTTCATGTAAGTCAAGGTAAAACCCATCTCATATACTTATATGTATAAAATCACTCAAAAATTTAATCAAACAAGCCGTATCATTATTACTACGTGCATGTATATGCGTATTTCTTCTCTTTTAAAGAGAGATTTCTTGTTTTATTACCTAACGCAGCTTGATGTATTTTCACTCTAATGTTTTTAATTATTTAATTAAAAGGCCTCTAATTAATAATATAAAGACTAATTTGACACGTATACTTAAGATTGCCTAATAAGAAATTAACATGCACTAGTACTCGGCTAATGGCTCAAGGCACAGACCAATGTTTCTAAGGAAATCACGACTTTACATCATGAGAAAAAAATTTCCCCTTGTGGCTTCGTGTCAAGTCGTGTTGTATAGGTAGGCTACATGTGGTGGTAGGTGTTCATAATTCAGGTTCTATGTACCATCTGGTTTGCACGCCACATTCAAAATCATCACAGAACCATCATATTAATACCCTTGCCCATAATGTTTCCTCAACTCGTTTACGCATCGATCCACTGTGAAAGTCTTGGGAAAAAATGTACACAGTATTGCTCAACTCAACTTAGTCTATATTGCGCAGTGTTTAGTGTTGCGGTTTTTGTAGCAGCGTTTTATTTTACAGTTTTTAAAGCGATTTTGTTGATTTTGCAACGGTTTAGAATCGATATGTTAGAATGAAATGGCCCTGCCTTATGGGCAATGTGTTCATTAATATCACCCATATCATAAAGATTTTTGGGCTTAAGATGAACAATCATACTTCAATTTTTATTTTTCTCATCCTCCATGTGATAAACTTGTTGTACCTCTTATGTTATAATATATGACTCATCGTTTTGAGATTCACCTATGTGAATAAGCCTTGAGAAATTTACATATGTGATGTCAGCTCATCTGTATTTATTCATCATCATCAACCCTGACAAAGGCTAAATCGTCATCTCATTTAGGGAAGAAGTTTTCAAAATCAGTACGATGAAATAGCTCTGCCTCATGGGTGATGTGTTCATTGCTATCATCCATGTTATAAAGATCTATGGGCTTAAGATGAACAATCAAACTCTAATCTTTATTTTTCTTATCATCCACGTAATGAACTTGTTGTGCCTCTTATGTTATAATATATGAATCTCAAGGTGAATGAGCCTTAAGCAATTAAAAGATGTAATGTCAACTCAACTCATCTGTAGTGATTCCACGGGAATCCTGTATGACTGTTGAAAAAACAGAGATATTATGGGTCACTGTTAATCTAATAACTCGAGTCATGTGGAAGTAGTTGAGAGCAAGTGCATTTAGCTCGAGGCGTAATAAGGGAGGACAGGGGTATGGAAATTATTCATGAAACTTTTATTACTATGCCTCGAGTGACTCGCCCAACAAAAGTCACAAGCGTGTGAAAATTAGTTTCTTGCTACTACAAAATATGTGTAGATTTAACCAAACAACTCAACACTTTTTAAGCATAGATAAACTTTGAAGTTCATTTTTCTCCCTATCTGTTCTCATATTTTGAATACCACACTCAACTCAAAGATTTTTTGTCATTCTCTTTCATTTCTCTCTCATATGAGGTAATTTTGATTACTTCACATAATTTTGACAACCTTGTGTTGCACCATCAAGAGTTACAAATACAGAAGACTGAAGATACATGTACCAAACAATAGTGTAGATGGAAAGAAAAGAATAATCGTGGTTTACAAGGAAATTTTCAGAAATGTTTCCATTAGGAGATAGGTAGTCTAAATGCTTGTTGGGGAACACCGTTTCCCTAACGGTACATG
>JANTPZ010077023.1:0-13739 GCA_025593235.1 Vachellia pachyceras | reverse complement strand
CAGGTTGCTTGGTTTGTGAAGAGATATGCAACTTCCTTTGCAAGCATGCATTGCCATGTCTCCAAAGATGGCTAGTGCTTGCTCCCTTTCCTGAGTACGCAAATACACCTTTGCAATACTTGCATATAGCTTTGACCCCATCACTAGTTTCAACTTGATCAAAATCATCCCAAATAGCTGAGGTTTGTCGTTTCCTCTTCTTAATGATACTATCACCAGCATCATTTTGAGTGCTAGTTTGTTGACTAGAATCAGTTGGTGCTTATTGATTGCTCTCAATGGCATTAGGTGGAACTGAATTGGATGCCATTGTATCACTCACAGAAGAAGATGACATAAACCTCAGCTATAATCCACCTACCAAAACAAAATAAGCAAAAATGCAACATCAACCTGTGTTAATGGATTGCATCTAAGCAATATGCCCTGCTACAAATCCACACGTTCCTGAATTAAATGTATGGTAACATAAAAAACGCAACAGCAATCTGTGTTAATGGATTGCATCAAAGTGGACTTGTTAATGGAATTTGTTTCACTTGTGTTTATGTGCATGCACTGTGCTTAAATTCATATTTATTGTTCTTGTACTAGAAAGTACAATGAGCTAGCTACTAAACTTCAAGGGATGTGCAAATCCATAAGAGTGACACTGGATCAGCATATTTTTAGGGAAGAGCTTGAGCTCTGGCCATTGTTTGGGAGACATTTTACTGTGGAAGAACAAGGCAAGATCGTGGGCCGGATAATTGGGACTACAGGTGCAGAAGTCCTACAATCAATGCTACCATGGGTAACTTCTGCACTTACTGAGGATGAATAGAACAAAATGATGGACACATGGAAGCAAGCAACAAAAAATACTATGTCTTTCATATTGCAGAAAGAAAAACCAGAGCAAACTTCTTCTCAAAAAGGTTTCTGATACCCTTTATGTCTTTCATATCTTGAGTTAGGTTGGAAAGACAGGTTGGAAAGACATATCTTAAATGTATGAATGATCAGATGTTTAAGCCAGGTTGGAAAGACATATTCCGAATGAATCAGAATGAGCTTGAGTCAGAGATCCGGAAGGTTTATCAAGACTCAACTCTTGATCCAAGAAGAAAAGCATATCTTGTTCAGAATCTAATGACTAGGTTTATACAGTGACCATAACTTTCTTTTTATGTATAATTAAGACACTTAACTGGCTAACTGCAAATCCATTTCTTAAAACCTTATTATCTTGTCTTGAATCTCTAATTGTTGACCTGTTATATATGTATTGCAGTCGATGGATAGCTGCACAGCAGAAGTTACCTAAAACTACAACTGGAGATTCTATAGATGGAGAAAGAATTGAAGGACTCTCAGCATCATTTCGGGACCAGGAAAAACAAATATTTGGGTGTGAACATTACAAAAGAAGCTGCAAACTTAAAGCTGCATGCTGTGGCAAGTTGTTTACATGTAGATTTTGCCATGACAATGTGAGCGATCACTCAATGGATAGGTAAATATTTTATGGTGCTCGTTTTTTATATTTACACAACATTTTATTCCACTAACTATTTCTTTGATCAATTGCAGGAAAGCAACTTCAGAAATGATGTGCATGCAATGCTTGACTATACAGCCAGTTGGGCCCATATGCATGACACCTTCATGTAATGGATTTTCAATGGCAAAATACTATTGCAATATATGCAAATTTTTTGATGATGAAAGGTGGTTTTTAAAGTGCTGAGTTCTTGCTTTAAAATTCAGGAGTTCTAGGATGAAAGCTACATTCCCTTATTTTTTATGATGATGCAAGCTAAATATTCTGTTGCACAATGCTTAATCCTTTCCAAGGAATTGAATAATCTCTTTATACCAAAAATGAAGGATAAAATCTATATGAGCATAAAGGGCACAGATTTCATTCATAAGTACATTCACACACACACGTAAATGCTTATTTTTTACCTACGAATATTTTCTTTACTAAAAACATTTGCTGTTCTTTTCACTGCAATATAATTATGGCATAAGAACACACACACACACACACACACACACACACAGAGGCATAAGAGTGTTCTTTAGTTTGTCAGCCCTTTTAGTCTCTTGAATTTTTTTTTTCCTTACCCACGTCATTCTTTTTCAGGAATGTATATCATTGCCCATTTTGCAATTTGTGCCGTGTGGGGAAAGGGCTTGGGATTGATTATTTTCATTGTATGAAATGCAACTGCTGCCTGGGGATAAAATCGGCATCTCACAAGTGCCTGGAGAAAGGCTTAGAAATGAATTGTCCAATCTGCTGTGACTTCTTATTCACATCAAGTGCTACTGTCAGAGCTCTATCTTGTGGCCATTATATGCATTCAGCTTGCTTTCAGGTCTGTTTCTTGCCCATTTTAGGTTTTAAAGCCTCCCTTAAAGCAAGTCATTTGTCTCTCATTTTTCACTTTTAATAAGAAGAATTCTGAAGAGGTTTCAAGCTCACAGATTCATACTTATACATACCTTACAATGTCAGGCTTACACTTGCAGTCACTACTCATGTCCAATCTGCAGCAAATCATTGGGTGATATGGCGGTAAGAACTAAGAAGACTCCTTTTGTAGATAATCACTGTCAAGTTTGATCTTATGGATTATATGCTTTAAAATTTTTATTAATTTTTTTTCATGAACAATCAATCATGAAGGTGGAGAGGCAAAAGAAAAAAAAACTTCAAAAAATAAGGAAACTCAGCACAATTGGTAAAACAGACCATAATTATTTGTTCCCCTTGTACCCAGGTTTACTTTGGGATGCTTGATGCTTTATTGGCTGCTGAGGAGCTCCCAGAAGAGTACAGGGACCGTTCTCAGGTTTGTTTTACACATGTATCTCCATCTACTTTTTCTTCTGTTGCACAGCTGCGGAGGAGCTTTTTCCCTTGCTAAAAATAAGGCGTTTATCAAAGACAAAATGAATTAATAATGTTGAATTCTAGTTATCAAACCACACCATGCGTCTCAAATTGGATGGAATATTATAAATTATTATATCAGAAGATACAGTAATAAATTGAAAGGTAGCTTACTATATAAAATATATGTATGTCTTTGAAATTGCATAAAATACTCAAGGTGAATTTGAGTTAAGAAAAGTATTTTATCAGTTTATTAGCTCATTAGTCATAAATGTGCAATCAAGCAATTCTTGAAAAGGCCCCAAGCATTCCTCTTTTTTCTCTATAAGAGACATAGTCAATACTCAACAATTATACAAAACTTTCATACCAATTCATTGTTCCAGATAAATTAATCTCTACAAAGTAGGAAACCGACCTACATCGATAAAAGGCATAGGCATGATTCATTTACTTCTGTGCGGAGAAGTTTAACTTGCTTAGGGAGGGTGATTTCGAGTGGCAAAGGGAGCCTATTTTCTGGTGGCAGGGCCAGTGCAGGAATTATTATGGACGCGGTTCTGATTAGAGTCACTAGTTTGTGTGTGTGTGGTACAGGCCGAGAGCGAGAGAGAAAATGAGGGAAAAGGAATTCTGTATTCAAATCTTTCACACCTTACACACGCGCAGGGGTCAGCTTATATAGCCTCCCTCCAACGGCTATTAACTAACAGATTGAGTCTGTTAAGCAGTTACAATTCGAAGATGACAGCTTAGCGTAACTAACTATCCCTCTTCTACTATTGACACGTAACAAATACTCCCCCCCTTACAAATGATCCTTGTCCCCAAGGATAGTGGGCCCAGCTGAGGCCACGACGGGGAAATGGGGAAACTGGTGACGGATGACCTCCAGGTCCTCCCATGTAGCATCTTCCTCATTCGTATTCTTCCACTGGACGAGAATCTGAGTAACTGGCCGATGGCCTCTTCGCATCAGCTTGCGTCCCAAGATAGTCAAGGGCTCCCTGACAAGGTTGCCGTTGTCATCGACCGGTGGGAGAGCTGAGGCAACGGCAACGTTGGGGCTAGGCGAACGCTTCAGCAATGAGACGTGGAAAACAGGGTGGATCTGGGAACCTTCGGGCAATTTGAGCTCATATGCCACCTTGCCGACTCGGTTCAATACTTCAAAGGGGCCAAAGTAGCGAGCTGCAAGCTTGTGAAATGAGGAGTTGGTCAGAGAGTTGCGGCGAAAAGGGTGCAGTTTGAGGAAAACCAGGTCACCCACGGCAAATTCACGATCAGTTCTGTGCCTGTTAGCTTGCTGAACCATACGTTGCTGAGCCTTGAGCAAGTTCTCCTTGAGTAGCTGAATAGTGGCTTCCCGCGACGAACACAGGCGGTCGACCAGTTCATTGTTGGAGTCCCCAGCTAAATACGGCATGTGTGTCGGCGGAGCTACCCCATAGACAGCTTGGAAGGGTGTCATTCCAATCGCAGAATGGAACGATGTGTTGTACCAAAGCTCGGCTAGCGACAGCCACTTAACCCAATGCTTAGGCAAATCGCCGGTCATGCAACGGAGGTAGCATTCCAAACATCTATTCAATACTTCCGTCTGCCCATCGGATTGGGGGTGATAAGCAGAGGAAAATTTTAGCTTCACGCCATACAAATGAAACAATTCGCGCCAGAATTTGCCGCAAAATATGGGGTCACGGTCTGTGACAATCGAACGAGGGAACCCGTGAAGCTTAACCACATTATCCATGAAGATGTGGGCGACCTCTACCGCTGTAAAAGGGTGTTGTAGGGCCATAAAGTGCGCTGCCTTTGTCAACCGGTCGACCACGACGAGTATAGTCGATTTTGAGCAAGACTTGGGGAGACCGCATATGAAATCCATGGAAAGATCGGTCCACGTGTGTTCAGGAATTGGCAGGGGCTGAAGCAACCCCGGTGACGCAATGTTTTCAGGTTTATACCGGAGACACGTGACGCAGTTGCGAATGAATTCCCTGACCTCGCGTTCCAGGCCCTTCCAATAGAAGGTAGAAGAGATTCGGCGATAGGTTGGGGTAACCCCTGAATGTCCCCCTACAGGGTCCTCATGAAACTGGTGGATGAGATCATTACGCAAGGTAGTGTCGGAGCCCACAACAAGTCGTCCCTTCCGTTTGAGGATGCAGTTGGACCAGGTATAATGGGTGTGAGACGATGGATCGCCTTCCAGGTCTGAAATCAGTCTCTGTAACCGATCATCGGAAGTCCAGGAAGCTTTAACACGATCGACGAGAAGAGTGGCAGGTGTTGAGATGGCAAACAGAGTGCACTCGTGTTGACGGGATAAGGCGTCGGCCACCACATTGCTTCATCCTGTTCTGTACTCAATCTCGTACGTAAGACCCCAGAGCTTGTTGACCCACTTTAACTGTTCAGGCGAGACATTTTGCTGCTCCAGTAAATGCTTGAGGGGCAGATGGTCCGTTCTGATGGTGAATGGTCTCCCTACCAGGTAAGTTCGCCATTGTTGTACTGCAAACACCAGCGCCATCAACTCTCGTTCGTAAGTGGACATAACACGCCTTCGCGGGCTCAAGGCCTTGCTAACGAAAGCCAAAGGGTGTCCCTGTTGGGTGAGCACTGCACCAATCCCTGAACCAGAGGCATCCACTTCCAGTACAAACCTCTCTTTGAAGTCAGGGAGAGCCAAGACAGGCGGCGTGGTCATGGCGCCTTTTAACGTAGTGAATGCTAGTTCTGCCTCCTCGGACCAGCTAAATGCATCGTTCCGCTTCAGAAGATTTGTTAACGGTTGACAAATCGTGCCATACCCTCTTATAAAGCGGCGGTAGTAACCAGTGAGCCCTAAGAATCCCCGCAATGCCTTCTGTGAACTAGGAGTAGGCCAAGAGATGATGGCTTCAATCTTCTGAGGGTCTGCTTGGACACCCTTAGCCGAAATGAGGTGCCCTAAATACTGAACCTGAGAAGCTGCAAACACACACTTGTTGAATTTGGCGAATAAAGCATGATCACGTAAGATAGACAGCGTCTGGCGAAGATGGCAAAGATGAGAATGCCAGTCAGGACTATAAACTAGAATATCGTCAAAGAAAACCAGAATGAACTTCCGTAAGTGAGTTTTAAACACCGAATTCATCAACCCTTGGAAGGAAGCTGGTGCGTTTGTGAGACCGAAGGGCATGACGATGAATTCATACAGGCCTTCATGAGTACGGAAAGCTGTCTTATGTCTATCCGGTGGGTACATTCGAATTTGATGGTACCCTGCGCGAAGATCTAGCTTTGAAAAGAAGGAGGCGCCATGCAATTCGCTGAGCAATTCTTCAATTAAGGGGATGGGAAACTTATTCTTGATCGTCCGGTCATTCAACTTCCGATAATCAACACAAAACCTCCAGGACCCATCCTTCTTGTGGACCAAGACGACGGGGGCCGCAAAAGGGCTCTGGCTCGGTCTAACGATCCCTGTTTCCATCATATGATGCACCTGCCGCTCTATCTCATCCTTCTGAAGTGGACCGTACCGGTAAGGCCGACAGCTTATTGGCTGATCATCCTTCAATGGAATGCGATGGTCGAAGGCACGTGGGGGAGGCAGCGATGTAGGCTCGGCGAAGACGTCTGTGTATGCCTGTAAAAGTTGCTCGAGCTCCGACCTCTGAGCTAAGGATAAATCCACAGACTGGCAGACTTGGACCATGGCGTCACTCACCGTAGGACCCAGCTGGACAAGAAATGCCTGCGAGGCCGTTGCCAAGTCATGAGGCCCTACCCTTCCCTCTATCGGATGTCTCTGTTCCGCCTGCAACCCATGGAGTTCGTAGTAGTGGCCTTGAAAGTTAAAGCCCATGAATTGTTGTCCCATGTCCAGGACAATGCGGCCCAGTTGGCGGAGCCATTGGGCTCCAAGAATAGCATCAAACTGGCCTATATCCAAAATGATGAAGTCTGCGTCGAAGGTGGAACCTGCCATTGACCATTGGAGATCTGCACATGTCTTGTCCACTCTAATGGTTCGTCCACCTGCAACTCCCACGCGATATGATCTGTTGTACTGAACAGGAAGGTGCAAGCGTTTCGCCAGGCGTGCGTGGATGACGTTGTGAGAGCTCCCTGTGTCGATGAGAATCTCGATCCTCTGTTTCTTAACAAACCCTTCGACACGCAGCGTAGAAGTGTCGCTATTATTGAAAATGGCATGAACCACTGCAATCTGTTCCTCACCGGTCCCCGTATCCAAATTTTCCGCCGCGTCGACAAATTGGTCATCGTCTACGTCCTGAACAATAAGCATCATTGCTTGCGACTCTTTACACTTGTGAGAACTGGTAAACTTGTCGTTGCACCAATAACATAACCCCCGTCGGCGGCGATCCTCCATATCCTTCTTTGATAACGTCACGGAAGGCTTCTGAATAGATGAGCCGACCGATAATGAGGAGCTGGCCGGAGCCGACAGTGTGTGCTTCATTGATTGCGTGGGGAAACGGAAGTTCGTCGAGGCGCTCGTCGACGGGAACAAGGAATGCCCTGAGGAAAATACTCGTGTCGATTGAGTGGTGGTCAAGGTTGGTCTGCGCCATGCATTAATAGTGCGTTCTTGGATTCTTGCCATCTGCATCATGCTCGGCAGGCTGGTTGGTTTGAAAGCATCGACCGCTGACTGGACATCCAATCTTAGGCCTCCCAAGAAGCAATCCATGGCGATCTTTTCAGGAATGTCGACGTCGGTGAGAAGGTCGTCGAAGGCTTCAATGTACTCCTCCACAGAGGTTAGCTGCTGTAATTGTTTCAGCTGAACCATGGGATTAATGTGCGTCGCATCCGAGAATCGTGCCTCCATGTGCATCAAATAGCCTTCCCACGAGATTTCGCCGTCACCTCTCGTTTTCATCAGGTTCAAATGCCACTTGAGGGCTTTTCCCTCCAGATGAATGCTGATGAGTCTAATCCTCTGGTCTGGTGGTGTGGCGTCCACTACAAAGAACTGCCGGCAGCGATAAACCCAGCCGCGGAAATCCGTACCGTCGAACCGTGGGAACTCCACGCGAGTGTGCTTGGTTGGGGGGAAGTAGGGGGTGCCGGACCGTATGTGCCGAATCGAATATGAGGGTTCCGATGAGGAGAGCTCGAAGACCCACCGTTGGTCTCCCCTTGCACCGGCGGTGCGAGGGACGCAACCCCCTCTGTGAGTTCCTTGAGGGAAGCTTGAATCTGAGCCACTGAGAACTTAAGGTCCGAGATATCTGTTGCTGTTTGATCCATGCGTTTTTCGACTTCGATGAGCCGCTCTGATGATCGTGTATCCGGCGCCATCGTCGGAAAAGGGCTCTGATACCAATTTGGTACAGGCCGAGAGCGAGAGAGAAAATGAGGGAAAAGGAATTCTGTATTCAAATCTTTCACACCTTACACACGCGCAGGGGGTCAGCTTATATAGCCTCCCTCCAACGGCTATTAACTAACAGATTGAGTCTGTTAAGCAGTTACAATTCGAAGATGACAGCTTAGCGTAACTAACTATCCCTCTTCTACTATTGACACGTAACAGTGTGTGTGTGAGGGAGGGAGGAGGGGCGTGGGGAGAGATTGCTAAAGAACATCTTATGTGATTTTGGGTTTTCCAGTTTCTAAAAACCGAAAGAAAAAACTATGAAAACTCTATTAACAATCAGGTTGGGTCGAGTTGCAATGGTAGCCAACTTCACAATTCAGGATGTTCAATATTTCAAAACTCAAGCTATGCCAGGTCGAAATGCTTCATTCTAATCATATTATGCAATACTTGCACGAAATTTGAACTGTCTCCCCAATATCTCATCGTGTCAGAGGAGGTTTCGAACCACATCAATGGGATAAAATAAAACATACAAGATTTCTGATTCTTAATGGTGTAATAATTTGTTCTGGTTGTGATTGCAATGCAGGATATACTTTGCAATGATTGTGAGCGAAAAGGGTGTTCTCCCTTCCACTGGTTGTATCACAAATGTGAATTTTGTGGCTCATACAATACCCGCGTGATCAAGTCGGAGTCATCAAATCCCCGCTGCTCTTAGCCTCACTTTTCACAAGGGGGCGCGTAACACGGTTTGTTAATACTTGTATAGCCTATTCAATTTTCCCTCAATTATTAACTTTGTTCTCCTTTTTATCTTACTATACATAATGAAGTGAGTATAGAGGCCTTCATTAATGAGTTATCTTCTCGTGAACAAAAGCCAGAAGCACGAAATTAAGTTTATAGCTGTCTATTGTCATGTACAGGCTATATATCTCGAGCTCTTTCCTTTATGCAATATATATTTTTACAGCTCCCTTTTATCTCTTTTTTCCTTTTTCTTTAGTTCAACAATTGAACCTTGTTAAGGTGTGACATCACTCATTGTATTTGCTTCAAAGGGATGTATTAATACATGATGCTCAAGACCGAGGAGCATAAACTATTTTCAAAATATTTTTTTCTAAGCATATGTATCCTCCTCCCGAAGGTAATCTTATTGGATGCGTTGTCGGTTATTAAATGTATGCATCTTTCTTAGTGTGGATTCGAATTTTGATTTATCACATTATGATGAATTACTTCCTTCCGCTAGATCTAACTTCCATTGGTACAAAATTCAATATTTTAATAACATATGGGTGCATTTAGCAACGAGCATGTAGTTCAGCTGCTTGGTTGGAGAATTTCGACATCTTTGTTGTCTTTCTTGTTTTTGAAGAGACTTGAGTATATTTTCTGATAAGTCTCATATTCAAAATTTTAGACCGCTTTAAACTGACACTGGCTAATTGTTGGAATGCCTCATGGTTGGACCACCTTCTCTAGCGGGGCTTGTGTTATTTATTGGCAATTTGCGAGCTTGTGTTATTATTAAATTTTTATTATTAACATGTTAATATTTTGAATATTGTTTTGTTTTAGAGTGTGAACCCTATGTGAAAAAGTGGAAAATTACTTTCTTTCATTCTTTTAGTGGAATACAAAACTTTTGTATTTTACGATCTTGCTAGGGCAACATTGGTCAAAAAGCACTTTGAAAAAAAATAAATTTTCCATAAAATATTTAAATAATATAAATTATTGCATGGTAATAAAATGAGAAAATCCCCATGAAAATAACACGGGAATTATAAAATTTCAAAAAGGTCATGTGCATATGTAAAAGGACATATTGGCTATGTAAATATGTAAAAGGACATGGGTTAGAGAGTAGGAATATGTTTCAATCTTTATGATAAAATACCAAACTACCCACCCCTATTTCCCTTTTTAGGGCTTGTTTGGAAGTTAATTTCAAATAGCTTTTACAGATTTCGAGGTAAAACCTAGATTTTAGAGAACAGATTTTGAAAATTAGTTTTTACATATTCCGAGGTAAAATTTAGGTTTTGAAAAGTGATTTATGTTTAAGAAGTTATTAACTTTTACGGATTTTGAGACAAAAAAGTTGGTAGAAAAGAGGAAAGAGAAAGAGTGAAAAGTAGGAAATAGGAAAGAAAAGAAATAAAAAGTAGGAGAGAGAAAAAAAGGAAAGAAAAAGTAGGAGAGAGGAAAAAAAGGAAAGAAAAAGTAGGAAATAGGAAAGAGAAAGAAGGAAAAAAGTAGGAAAGAGAAAATCTAGGTTTCAAACTGAGGTTTTGTAACCAAAATAGCTTTTCTGAAAAAAAATTTTGCTTGGACAAAACCTAGGTTTTGAGGTAAAATCTAAGTTTTGAAATCAAACCTAAATTTCAGAAAGAGGATACAAACAAGCCTTTAATCTTATCTCCCTTCCGCTCATCTCTCACCTTCCATGTCAACCATATATAGTTATTCCTTTCACTCTACGAAGAGAAATACTTACACATTTTTAGAGTGTCACATCCTCTGTTATCTGTTGGATGAATATATTCTAATTATCTTGATTATCCTTTTTTGTTAAAATATTCCAATGAAAATACTTACATAAAATATAATGTATGCCACTCCATACTTCTAGTATACTTATTTTCTATCTTCAAATTTATTCATTTAGTTGATTAAATTTGATAATATAGCATATTGTATTACATGACAAAAGAAGTTAGAACAAAAAAAGACATAAGAAATATACACCCGACAGTAACCTATAAGCAAATTTATATGAAGAAACAAAAAAAAACTTTAGATATCACTATTAATTATGTTTTCATTTCTTTTATTAGTTTATACCAAACACCATTAACTATTCTCTCTAGTGTTATCATGAAATGTTTCGTAACAATATTTGGGCTGGCGATGTAACTCTTTATTGAGCAAAGTTTTAAAATATTAAATTAAATAAAGATATTTTTATATTCATTAGTTAATATGAACATTTTATCTTTGTTATTTTCCAAATTATCTCTTTTATTTCAGCGATTTATCATTATTTAGATAGATTGATTTATATCTTGGCAAAAAAATAGGATCGATTGATTTATATCTATTGTCCCAACAAATAGATGGCATTATCCTTCTTCAAATTTTCTTTTAGTGTTTAAACAAACAATAATATTTTGAATTTTCTTTATATATTTGATTTAATATAATATTTAAAAACACAATTTTAGGTTAAAGATAACGATAAATATTTGTTTATGCGTTTATATAGCTTTTCTATTATTCATCTATTGATTCACGTGACTTTTCTTATAAAAATTTGTTAACAAATTTAAACGCGAACTTCTTTTAAGTGAATAATTCCCAAAAAAAATAAAAAATAGGGGTTTGTTATGTTGTATGTTTTTATTTTAATTTATAAATTGTTTTTATTTAAAAAATCACCCAAACAATAAATACTTCAATGAATGTACAATTACACAAAGTTCAAATTATTTATTTCAAACACTCAGAATCAATTAAAAAGGTACTTTCATGAAAATTGAGATAAAACTCCCCTCATATACTTACGTTAAATTGCGTAAAAATTATTTAAAAAATCCAATCCAAATAATTCAAGTTAGCTAACTATTACACTTAGGCTACAAAGTCATTGCCAAACCTCACCTGCTTTAAATATTAGTCACTTGTACTTTTTTAAATGAAAATAGAGAGATTTAGCCTCAGGTCCCAAATAAGTAAAATATTTAAGGAATGGTTCCATGTAAAAAAATATTTAATGAGAGGTCTCATTGACAACATGAGGTGTTGTCAACACAGCACATGATGTTGTCAATACAAGGACTTCATGTTGTCAATGAGACATCTCATTAAATATTTTTCTTTATGGGACCATTTTTTAAATATTTTGCTAATTTGGGACCTGGAGCTAAATCTCCCATGAAAATACTTCAATTACATTTTCTGGTGGGTCCCATAAATTTTCATTATAATTAGTCAAGAAGAAATGAAAAATAACCAAAAGAAATTGGTGGGGACGACGACGGCGTGGAGCCGAAGAAGTGGAAGGTTCCGTTTGCTGACGAAACAGTGGCAGCCGACGAGAATGTCAAGTCTTGTTGTTTGAGGAACAACAATGCTACGGGTAAATTCTCGCCGCTGCTCGGTGAGGTGAAGAACAAGGATAGAGTTGTGTTTCCGATTATTTTTTAATCGAAAACAACATCGAACAAGGAGATAGAAGATAATGACTTGACCTTTGTGAGAGAAATGCCTCCCGGAAACCCTAACAACCCTCTAACGTAAACCTCATCCGATCGACGACCACTAAGACGGAGTGGCTGCGAAGAAGAAGCGAAAAGTCTCGTTTGCTGACTAAACGGTAGCCAATGCGTCTGTTAATCCCAGTAACTTGAGGAACAAGAAAGCCAAGTGTTCGTCGCCAACGTTGATGAAGTTGGGAGAAGCAGATGATGAGAGTAGAACTGCACAAAAGGTAGTTTTTCAATTCTTCAATCGAACAAGAAGAAGGAAGAATTCTTTGCTACTGGAAAGAAGCCTTCAAGAAATCCAAAGCAGAGGCCTTGCAAAGTGCAGAAAGCGATAGATGTAAGATCGTAACATTATTTATTGTGTTCAAATTCATTGATGATTCTTCCTTTTCCTTTTATGTGTGGGCAAAAACAACAAAACCTTACTGGAGGGGTACCGTATTAAAGATTTTGTACCGTCTTCTCTTAAATTACTTTATTTTTGTTTCTAACTTTATCTTATGGGTTTAACTTTTACAGCATGTTTCGTCTGGATTTCACATAAAATAGATCATAAATGGAATCATGCTACGAGGGTACGTAGAGATAGCTCGTTAATTAGGGTTTGATTTTCTCTAATGTATGTTAGTTTCCAGGCCGACTGATGTGCTTTACATTCATTAACGGTAACATCTCACTAATTCTTGCAGGAGACGCTATCGATGCAAAGCCTGATAGAAATTTAATATATATTAAGTATATATATTATTATATTTATTTAGATATTATAATTTTCATGTTATTATTTTTTTGAATGAATGTATAATTCATTGATCAGAAACTAGATACAAAAGCAACTTTACAAATAAAAGGCAGACTGCAAGAATAAATGAAGATTTACAAAAAGCTGTGCTATAAGTTAGATATTCAAGTCATAAGCCCTGGTAGTATGTATAGCTAAGGCCAATGCTTCATTAATAATGAAGAATTCATTGACCTCCTCATTTACAAAAATCCTTCTATTACGGGCAACCCATAATTTCTAACAAACCAACCCAAAAGTTTTCCGCCAATTGTTGTTGCTGGTGTTGAAAATTGTGCCCTATGGCTAATTATTGTACTTCACATATTATTTATTTTAATGTATTTTCTCCATTTAATTATCATATGTCTCACATGTTAATTATGATAATTGCATCCATAAACAAATTATGAATATTGTCTTAAATGTTCTTAGTTGTTTGTCTAT